>JAUOBV010484314.1:0-10116 GCA_032360425.1 Rubia occidens | reverse complement strand
CATACCTTGCAGATGAGTTTTCTTTCAATATCAAAGTTTTCAATCCATTATAATCTCCTCGCATTTTGAGGCTCCATGATATCCCTGACCTCTCAACTTCGACAGTGATAATTTATGTTTTGGAAACAATTCATTAATAGCACTCTTCAAACTAATAGCCGAAGTATTAGAGTGCACAACACTAAGAAAATGTTCAACAATGCATCCTTATTTGCTGACATATCTCAAAATAACCCTCATTTGCTCTTTAATTGATGCATCTCTAACCTCATCAACCAATAGAGAAAAATAATTACCTTGAATTTATTAATTATAACATTTGTTACCTCACTAGCGCAAGCACTTGACAGTTCCTTCTGTACTTTGGGAGATGTGAGCTTGCAATTTCCAGGGCTATTTTCATTCATTGTCTTAGCAACAACATCATTTTGCTTGCAATGCTACTCAATCAATTCGAGATAATTGCCCGTATTCAGAGAATCCAACCCTTCATCATGGCCACGAAAAGTCATACCTTGATTTAGCAAGAACCGTGTCACATCCAAAGCAGTTGTCAAACGCGTGCGATATGCAATCTCTGATTCACGTCCATTCGCCTGAGAAGAATGAAGGATACTCTGTCTTTGACGCTTAAATGCATACAATTGTTGAGATGCATCATCATGAGCACTACCCGCTATGCCAACATGTTTCTTAAACATGTTCAAAGCTTTCTTCCAGTTGTTAAACCCACTCACAGTAAATGCATCCTCTCCATCTCGACATCCTTTATTTGAATTCCTGAAGAGATAGCAAGAAAAGTAAAATGTTTCATCCTTTGATGCACTATACTCTAACCAATCAAAATTTTCAAACCAAGATCCTTGAAAACATCTATAGTCACTTCCATGCTTTGACTTTGGAAAAGAATTACCCTTGAGTTGGAAAGGAACTCTTAACACATATTCTTTCATCACTTGATCTCTAATAGAAACTTCAAAATCCTTAATAGTTATACGTTTCGCGGATCATTTATAACATCAACCGGATTGAACTCAACACGATAATGCGTTTGGCTACTACCCTCTTCATTAATCCTTTTTTCACTTGGTTCATTCGGTCTCTTAAAGATAGATGATCCGCTACTTCGAATTAAGAATTTATCCATAACCTATTTAACATCAAATAAGAAAAATATGTCAAATTAAATTGTTGCTATAATTACCTCACACATAAATTGGCTACATATTTAACTCAAAAAATATTCCTTCTACTACAACAGATTCAACACAAGTTACAATTCACTAGAAAATTTTATTTTCAATTCACAATTTCATAGTACCACCATCCACACCACCATCCACAGATTCAAATTTACACCCAATACGAAATATGCTATTTTCACAATCACAATTCACACATATGCTATTTCATTAAATTCAATTTACACAACACAAAAAATCAAGAATAATGGCTCGGACAAAAATGCTCTTTAGTCTTAAATTCCGCTCAACCCATACCTTGTTAAGCTTAGACATGGACGCTGGATGAGCCGCTGAGGGTGGAGACGCAGAGACACAAATGGATGGACGACGGTGGTGCTGAAGATGAAAGGGCAGTGGCACGGTGGATGAATAGGCGGAATTGGAGCTGGAAGATGGATGGGAACTGCCGAACTGGGAAACAAGCAGTGGTGAGAACGAGAACATTACTCTTGTACTGTATGTAGGATTTTTTATTTGGGCTGAGCCAATTGAGTTTCAGCCCAATTGCCCTTCCTTTTTTTGCATTTAGGCTACTAAAACGAAGTCGTTCCACTAAGGGAAAAACGACGTCGTTCCACTAAAGACAAAACGACAACATTTTGTTTAGTAAGGCAATTTTTTTTAAGACAGTCATCTTCTTCGGCAGGGTCTCCAGATGGTCTCTGTAATTTTTCAAGGGGGTGGAATCCATGGATTCCAGTGGTGCCTGGACCTAGATTCCGGGCCACTGGATCCTAGGGGAGGCTCCAGCACGCCTCGCCCCCGGTTCTGCTCTTGGTCCCAAGGGGAATAATCTTGAGTTCACCCTACTTTTACCAAACATTATTTTAACACTTGAATGCATAGATTTCATTATTCATTGATTATTTGTGACAATTCCTCTTAGTATCTTGACATAGTTAAATAGATAACTTGGTTATACCCTATGAGAGAAAGACTTAAAATCTAGTGCAAAAGTGCCCAATAAGAAACATTCTTTTACTAGGAGAATTTCAATGATATTATAACAAGTGTAGCTTTGACAAATATTTTTATTTTGTACATAATAAACCTCTATTAATGAGTGTTACTAAGTTTGTTATTAATATTTATATTTTTGGAAAATAACAAAAACAAGATTTATAATTTTGGAAACTATAACGTGACTGATTGTTACTTTTGGGAAAGCCTTTAATACATCATGCTTCCAATATCCCTTATGACATTAGACGTGGGAGTTCCATATGTAGAGTGATCTCTTAGGGCCATAGCCTTTGGGTAAGATTTTGGGAAATCCTACTTCTAAAAGTCCCGTTTGAAACCGTGACTTAGGAAGATTCACTTAAGATTTTAAAAAATTAATTTTAGAATATCTAATGAATGATACTAGTAATGAGTTGAGATGGATAATTATGAGAAATAACTCCCTTTCCCTAGCCCCCTTTCTCTTTGTTCCATATTTATGATGATGGTGGATCCAAGGAAAATCCTTAGAGTAGAAATTTTTCGTGTTAAATTCTGAGTTGTATTCTCAAAACCATGTGTTGTTACAATATAGTAGTATGATTCATCGGGATTTCATCTTGGGATAAACCTTAGATGGTCATAATCTGATCTTTAGTGATAGATAGGCATGTACGGTAGAAGTTCCATAAGAGGTTATACAAATTGTGCGATAGAAGCTTTGTAAACAAATATGTGATTGACCATATGAGAAATGACAATTATCTAAGGAGATTCTTGGTGAAGGGGTCGTAATGGAGGCATTTTTTAACCTCGGGAGAAGGTCAACCTAAGCGATAAACCATTCACTATGAATTTTGTTATTGGGAAATATGCTTTCATAACATAGGTTGACGCTCTTCGGTAACAGCTTAGGGGATACACTTTATGAAAAACCATTCCTTAGAGAGAAACCCTTAAAAGCCCCTAAAAGTCCTTGGGAGCCCTTTGGAGGTTCTTATGTTAATATTGTGTAGCAGAGAGGTCGAATCTTCTTATCATTGGACTTCTAAGAACTAATAATAAAGGTGAAGCTGAATTATCATGTGCCAACTAGGGCACTATGAAGTGTTGGGTATTTCCCCCAGATGATCCCCAATTGTACCAAGGCTTCTATTACTTTACAAGTATTACGGTTTAGGTTTGAGAGCTTCTATAAAATTGCCTTGGGATAGGAGATTTCTCTCAGGAAGTTCATTTTTGAACAGTAGTGTATTTCAAATGACTTTGGATTAGGGGTCTCTATTGAGACTTCATACTTTCCATTATAGAACCTTAGTTGGTTCCAAGGGGAACCCCCTGCACAGTCCTTTGGCCAGATAGGTAGATATATTCTCGGTAACTGGATTTGGATCTTCTTTAAAATTTGGTTTATAAAAACAAACTATGATGATTCCTTAAGGTAGTATAGGTTCCTTGGGAGTCTTATTTGGCTTGGAAATCTACCAAGCATGAAGAGCTTATTTATACAATTCAAACTTCAAAGGAAGAAGTTTTTTTTTAGAGCCACATCTAATATACTTAAGGGCTTTCCTGGGTCGCTTAGGAGCCTTTTCTTAGGTGACCAAAAAAATTACACTGATGGACCCGCCGATGGAACTAGGGATTCCCTTAGGAGGCTTAAAATAAAGGTTCATCTGTGAGAGTTATCAGTGGTGCTAAGGAATACCTTAGGAAACTTTAACCGAACGATTTTTCCACACTTGGGACGACTTTACTGACATCTTGGCCACCTTTGTGTGCATCTCTGATGCGTGAATGCATGAAAAATGGAGAAAAATACAGGAACTTGATGAAACTGAGTGTCGTGGATTGCTGATGAACTTTGATCCTCATCCCTCTACAATCTCCTAAGAAAAGAACTTAGGAGAGCTAAAACATAGAAAATGATTACTTAGGCGTCCCGCTGCAATTTTCTGAGTTAAGGTACCGTAAATTCTTATTCTTTGGTGAAATTATGTTTAATTATTATTGTTATTATTATTTATTATTGTTATTTTGAGTTCATGGTGAGTGGAGCTTCCGTAGTCAGATTTGAAGCCAGTGGATGACACAAGATGTACCAACACAAATCTCTAAAATATGAAGCCAGTGGAGCTGGGGATGTGAAGCCAAATATGCTAAGGAATATAAAGCCTAAGGCACTAGGGGCATGCAAATCTAAAGGCGTTGGGGAGCGTAAAATGATTAAAGGTACCAGGGAGCGCAAAGTGGGAGGTCGTCGTCGTACCTCTCAAATATACAATTTATAACACCTATTACTTCCTAAGTTACAATTAAGTAGATAGTGGTAGTAGGGGTCATCCATGAAGAAGCGAGATTTTCCTAAGTGTTCATACATAGGATTATATATAAACACATACATAAATGTATAGTAAAACGAGGGGAGGGGAGGGGAGGGGGTTGGTGGGGGTGGGGTTGGTTTTGATTAACTTATAAAATGGAAATACAAGGCAAATAACTTTAAAAATGGTATACTAATCATACAAACAAGATACAAAGATAGGATTAAACAAAAAGTTACGACACCTTGGGCATGCTTGATTTCCACTTCCAAGCCTCTTATCGATCATTGAATCCACAAGCTATTTAACTATCTTGACTACATATTGTGGAGGTAAATATCCCATTCTTCTTAAGTGTAGTTTACAAGAGTGAATTCAACATCTCATTGTGAACCTCACTAATGACTGCTTTACACAATCAACGCCTAAAGACATACCATTAATTGCATTATGCACGAAGAATCAATAAACTTGACAACACTTACAAATATTCAACCAAATGTCTAAGTATTTACCCAATTCATACATTTCTAGGGATAATCAAGAAAATTCAACATGCAATACTCTCCTATGTTTTCTACCTTAGGATAAGCATGACAAAGAATTCAACATTATCATTTCATTTAGCAATGCATAACTTCATCAATCCAATTAGAAATCCAAACTTCATGTTCTTGGATTGCATGTCAAAAGAGAAAAAATTGATCACTTTCATTAACTCCTATATGTTATCATATAAACAATTCATATCATAACACTTCTAATCACATAAATGAAGCTAACAACAACAATCAAAGTTAAGTAAATGCACAATAGTTAAGAGCATCAAATAAGGAATAAATGCTTCTCATAACATGGGCTTGGAATCCTCGATCAATTTCTCCCAAGAGAGGGTCTAGCTAACACAAATCATCCTAACATCCACGAGCAAATTCATACAAAATGAAAGGAAGAAAAGATGAAATGAAAGAACAAACTATGGCTCTAAGAGGATTTTTTTGGGCTAAGAAGATAAGATGTGAAATGGGTGGCCAAAGTGTCTTACATAGTACAAGAAAAAGGGAAAATGAATAAAATATCAAGTTGCGGGACTAGTTGTTGTGACCAATGGTGGAAATTTCACTGGTCGCGAAAGTGTGCAGGAACCCTCATTTGCTTTCCCATTTTGCTTGTTTCATAGCCTTATTGTATTCGAGTCTTCCAATCTTCTATTCTTCAATCTTTGATCCCTTTTAATGGTGACTTCAATCTTCTTGCCTTGATGAACAAATTTCTGTAGAAAAGTAATAAGAGTGCAAAGATCGCTCCTAACTTTTCTAAAAGAATTTCAAGGAAAATCATACAAGCTAAACCACAAAAATGCGCCAAAGTGAGCCAATAATACCTTAATAATACTATATCAAAGAAGCCTATTAATTCCCCCCACACTTGAACCTTGCTCATCCTCGAGTAAAAGAAATTAAGATCCAATATTCAAACATGAAGTTGATAAATTCAATTCCTACCTTAATATACCTCATACAATCTCTCACAAAACTCCCACTATTATCAATCACAAAAGTACAAACCAAGTGAGAATTTTGTTTTTCACACCTCAATCCCAAGTCCTAATATCTACCCAAACCTTGAAACTGTCAATTCTACAATTCCCATCAAACCTTTCAAACCTGAATAGACTATCCAAATTTCCAATGGTACAAAATGAAGTCAAAAAATCATATCAAGATCCTAGGCATATGCTTCATTCTATACCAATATATCAACCTATTCGAAGTAGACAAACAATCAAAACTTCCACGTACCCTACTTTATTTTCCCACTAAATCAACAATAATCCCCGAGGAAACCAATAATGCTAGACTATTCGAATAATCCAATTTACTCTGCAACCTTATAATCCCTAATACCGGCAAATGAGTGAAATCAACATATTTCTTTTCTTCTTTTTTTTTCTCTCTCATTTTGCCTGGGAGCCACCTCGATTTTTCATCCTAGCCATACTTCATCGTTTCTTTTAGGCTCACATCTCACCCATATGTAGCCTCTCATTTTTACCTAGACTTCCCTTTCGGGTTTTCGGCATATCCAGACCCCCAATGTTGCCTAAATTGCTCTCGGATTTTCAACTTAGCGTGATTATTATTTTTTCATTTTTCTTTTCTTTCCTTTAATTTTTTTTCCTATTTCATGTTTTTCCAATCAAAAGTAGAAAAATGTATGCATATAATTCATTATATCCCTCCCCACACTTAATATTATACATTTCCCTCAATGTAAACACGTAAGAAAAAACAATAAAAGCCAAGGGAAAAAATAATAATAATTTATGACTAGTTTTGTGAAGGGCCTCCCTCATCCGCGTTCCCGGATGAATCTCCAAAGTGCCAGTGCCGATATTGTGCCTCCCAATCCTTCTTCCTTTGGCGTCTCTCCTCTTTTCTCCACACCAAATTTAGTCGCCAGAAAGTAACCACCTTGGTGAGTGTGCAAATCATATGGTGGATAGCTCGTCGATCTCCTCTTCTATGTCGGACATCCTTTAGGACATGAAAAGGTTGTACTCTACATGGCTCCAAAAGTTGGATTCCATGGTACAAAAATCGGACTCCATGGTATGAAGCAACGATACTATATGTCTTGAGGCAGCGATGGAGCATCAACATATGGGGGATCCTCTCCCTCAGTGATAGGTAGTGGGGCTAGCCTCATCAATTCCCATTGAAACTTTCCCCAACAAGCTGAGTGTAGCTTGATTTCTAACTCTGACAATAGGGTAGCGGGCATAAGGGTAGTTCTCTCAGGTTAAGGGAGTTTAATGAACTTCACCCTTTTTCCACACAACCAATAGAGGACTCTCTCGGTAGTGGTATACTCGATCATGTTAATATCTTGTAACGTCCTAAGGGTGAGGAGGTAAGACTCATCCTTAACCAAGCGTGGAAGTCCAGGGATGTCAGGATGTTCAAGTGCCGTGCCAAGAGAGTAACCATGCTGCCCAATTTCCTCCCTTTTGCTTTCTTGCTTCCTCGGTGTATTTTCGCACCCACAAGCTAATCCAAAACCTGTACCCGTTGCCTTCTCTTGTCATTGCACACAATAGCTTGATGTTGTCTCGTGGAACATGTGTCAGCTCAACACGACAAAAATAGTGAGAGCCAACAAGTGGTGCACATATCAGCGAGCAGGGTGAATGATGAGATGGTTCTTGGCCTTCGGGTGCCTAACCCTCATTGTGATAGTAGTCCAGAAACTACTATCTTGGTACTTGTTACGTTCTAAAGCATCCCCATAGAAAGATTCCTGAATGAGATTGGTATCCCATCCAAATGCTGCCTCCATATCCGCATAAGTCATCTTATAATATTTATCATTGAGGTGAAAGTTAATATAAGGGAGACACTAAATAGCGTGGCCCTCTGCATCCTTCTTAGCATGGTGCATCTTCACAGTGGATAAGAACTTTAGTGTATGCCGTGGGTAGGTAGGGGCAGTGTGCTCCAAGAATTCCGCTAACCCTGCCTTGGTAAGGAGGCACTCAACCGATTGACAGAGTCTGAGGGTTTCCAAAGCTGTCACATCACAAAGATTTGTCTATTGGATGACCCTATATTTCTCCGCAGGAAGGTTCTATCACCCCACGAAGTCTCCCCTAATTTGTCTCAAACCCATAAACGGGTTCTTAGGCGGAGCGAACGAACTGGCACCACCATCATTCCCACGTCTCTTTACTTTTGGAGCCATTGTCAACCACAAATAACTATGCTCCAAAATCATAGCACTAAAATCAAGAAAAAAACCAAGTGTCAATCTCTAAGCACAAATAATCCCCTGATATCACACAATTCACACAATCACGAAGCAATTTGATGATATAGCACCACACAACTCACATGAGCAATTCTGGAATGCCACTAATAGGTCAAATATTATACAAGAAACAACCCCCAATTCCCGCATACAACCAATGATTCTTACACTACAAAATCAACAACCTCTCTAAAATATAGCATTATATAATCCTCAATTAATAATTTTGACAGATATTCAACAACTTGAACACCACATAATCCCAATTCAACAAGATAGGTATGCAATTTTTTCACAAATATAATACCAATCTAAATATTAATTTTGGAAAATTAAAATGTTACACTATGATGTTGTTGAGGACCTTGTCGAGCAATTCCTAACAACTCCTAGACTCCTAAATTTGAAATTGGTCTAAGTAGCAAAATTTTCACTTTCTAGGGTTCTTGGTGGATTTCAGATTTGGGTGCTTTTAGGAGTATATGGATGAGTGAAGAGAGAATTGGGATGATGGGTAAGTGTTGTATGATAATAGGGAATGTGGGGGTGTGTCCAGGTGTTTTTGCTAAAGTGGTAGAGAGGTGGTGGAGGATTTAGGGTTTTAGAGAAGAAGAATGAGTGTTTTGAGGAATTAGAAGAAGCCATTTTGTCATATGGGCAGCTTGTCGTGACCAGTGGAAGAATTGCCACTGGTCGAGAAAGGCAAAGAGCTTGGGTTGAGAGTTTATCTTCAGCTTTTGCGACCAGTGAAGAATGCCTATGGCTCACAACAAACTATTGCTGGGAGTTGAAAATTTTTCCTTCAGCTTGTCGTGACTTGTGGGGATTGTCCACTGTTCACGACAAAGTGTTGCTAGGAGTTGAGATTTTTGCTTTTAGCTTGTCACGACCAGTGGTAATTTCCCATGGATCACGACAAATTGTTATTGGAATTTGAAATTTTGATTCAACTAGTCGCGTCTAGTGGGGAATTCTCACGGCTCGGGACAAACTAATACTGGGAGTTTGTCATTTTGGTCTTCAGCTTGTCGCGAACAGTGAAGATTTCCCACAGTTCATGACAAATATTTATTGAAAGGCTCAGATTTGACATTCAGCTTGTAACAACCAGTGGGGGATTCCCACAAGTCGCAAAATCTCTCCTGACAATCTCCTGTACTTAGCCAATTTTTTCACCTCCTCTATCTTCCTTAGCCAATTTTTTTCACCTCTTTCAAACCTTCGTTGATCCTTAACCAATATATCCCACCCAAATCATCCTCAAACCTCCAATGAAAGTTACCTATTTTGCTACAAAGTCAACGATTTTTTTTTGTTATTGATAGAAAATAATAATATATTAATAAAACTTAATTGAACTTACATCAATGGAATGTCAAGAATAACTATCATGATGATCAAAACCATGTTTATTTAACGTCGTCGGTATGGCTTACTCTATTTCTTCGGCTTTACTCACAATTGGATCAAGGAAATCAACATCCTCTCATTTTTTTTGGCATAAAGCTTTCGTGGTAAGGCTACAAATGTTGCCCATTGACCTTGAATGTTTTGGGCGAAGCTCGATCCATGATTTCCACCGCACCATGCGAGAATACCTTTACCACTTAAAATGGGCCTACCCATCACGATCTTAGCTTCCTGGGAAACAATCGAAGGTGGGATTAAAATCAGAGGACTTTTTGACCAACGTTAAAGTCCTTTTTATTGATTATCTTGCCATGCCAAGTCTCTATTTTCTTCATGCGGATCACAACATTCTTAAAAAATTCTCGCCTTATTTCTTCCAACTCTTGCAA
>JAUOBV010484313.1:0-17378 GCA_032360425.1 Rubia occidens | reverse complement strand
GTATATTAGCACTTTTGAAAAACTGAGGGTTATATTTGCACTTTCCAAAGAACTGGGGGTCATATAAGCACTTTACTCTATTATAAATGTAAAACTATTATCATTTATTTGTTGTTGAATTCATGATAAGTTATATTTTGAAATTATTGTTTTAAGAATATTTTTAATGAGCATAAATAAAGATATTAACAGTTAAACACTGCTACTGTTAACTCCAAAAGTCAAAGTATGTCAATTTTGGTAGGACATAGGGAGTATAAAACTTTGTCACATGGTAGTGTATAAATAGTTTTTGTTATGCTAAAACATGCATAAGTTATCTCACAACTAATATTTCTTATATTACATGGAACTAGTATTGAAGAGCTAACCACTTGAAAAATAAATGCCATCTATTAGCCGTTGCTGAATACAATTAGTTTGAAGTCGGATTGAAGTCAAGTTGAAGGTTCAAGTCAGGTTTAGAAAGAAAAAGCTAAACCCACAGAAGAAGACTACTAACTTTGGAACAAAAGCATTTGCTGTAAACCCACTGTAGAAGTAGTATTACTTTCCATACACATTGTATTTGTTAACCTTGATACTGGATTTGACAAGATAACTTTACTCATTTGGCTATTGTTAACTGAGTAACATGAATAAGATGATGTATGACTTGGCTTACAACTATAATTTTTTAACCTATATCTTGAATTTATTTCACATAATTTCATTGAAAAGAAATAGTCAACACCATATTTTACAATAGAAACTGTATTACTTACCATACAACTAACTTTTCCTACTCTATATGTTGTATTTGTTTCAAATACTTTTGGTTAGATGAATACTCAAGTGCATATCATAGATTAGAAAATAGTATTTCTTGGCTTACAACTTGAATTTCTTAGCCAAAAGCATGCATTTGTTTCCTACAAATTCATTACTTTATGTCATTCGAATGAGTAAACTAATTAAACGTCATTATTAATTGTCTTACGGGTATAACTTTTAACTTACACACTGCATTTGTTAAATTAAATCATGCATATTTCATACTACACTTCAGCTAATGGAAAGTCTGAACATCTTCATTCCTATATAAATCATTCAAACACAAAAAATGCAAGTCAAAAAGAATCAACCATGCACCAGTTAATCACAAAATAATCTGATTACAACAAAAACAATTTCAGCGCCTTCAAACAAAATTTTCAACATCAAAAATATCAATCATCAATTTCCTAAATTCCAAGAGAAAATGAAGGAAAAGAGGAACGAGTTATCTTCATAAAGTCTTAAGCCATCTTTTCAATTAACACATGAGTTCTCAGGTCGTCTATCACTTTCTGCATACTCATCACATATTTTGAATCTTCATTCATATCCCTTGGTTGGAAAACTGGAATCACGTTGACGTTTTCTATTTCTTTCCCAATTTGTGTATCACATCCTCCATATCTCGTTCGAACATAATACATGCCTTATGAACAATATAAAAATATATGTAAGAAAATGATAAACAAAAGATTCTCTAATTTAAATATAAAAAAACTACAAAACATATCCCAATGTAAGATAAATCGCAAATTGCACTGTTTATGTTAAAACTAGTATATGTTTAGAAATAGTATACATTTGTTTTAAACCAGATTCAATAATCCAAAAACTTGTAAAAACATTAATAGAAAACTTACGTTCATAGAAGCTTTATCAATGGCCTTTTTAGATATCAAACCAGTAGGAGTGAGGTATGAAATAAATCATGGCTCTTAAACGAGGTAGTCACTACCAACAATCGGAGTACAAACTTTCTCAGAATCTTGGCTCCTGAATTTTTCTTTCAATTTCCACCTTTGCTCAAAGGATGCCCACTCCGAACCATTACCCCTCTGTCATATCTCATATTCTCAACACCAAAGCTCTCTTCAATGACTTTTGACTAGACCAGTGCATATATAATGACACTCCAATGGGATTGGGTTGGCCTCTAAAAGGAAATATGTAGATGAACTGAAGCAAGAACACAAATACACAGCCATTAACAGAGGATGCATTTTTTTGTTTCAAACTAGAAACTCTCAATTCCTTCACAAAGACGATCCAAAACTAGGCTACACGAATCAAGTGTTTAATACTTCCAACATTTTTCAAATCACCTACAAACTTCATATCCACAATATTTCTGGTAGTTGGAGGTGGAGCTAGAAAAGTACACATAACGTACATCACAAAATACTTTTTGAAAAACTTACCACCTCCACTGAGTTTTTTAATCTCCTCCAAAAGGCTTACAATTGTGATGTTACAATAGTTATCAACATTGAATTTCAATCTCCTCCTATCTCTAGTATTTGCATCCTTTAACAAACCCCTGCCATTATTCTTTACCAAGCATGCAAGACATCTTGGAGTCATAGGAATACAAACAATGTTATATACATCATCATGACTTATTATGTACATGTTGCTGGATACTTCCAGAACACACCTAGCATGGTCAAACCTCTTTACCAACCAAGTTATGATACCAGCAGAGAAAGCTGGAATCTGAAACTACAAAAGCCCACCAAAACCAATCTCATCAACATCTTGTTTCTGTTCAGGAGTTAAAGAACTAATGACAACATTCAGCTTAGCTGGATGGCAACTCGTAAAAAATTTCTTCTCAATCCGTGAACAAATTAGGATGGATATGGGTAAAACACTAATACATGCAACATCAAAGAAAAGAAATTTAATTTGTAATAAAAGATAAACAAACAACAACAAAAACAAACCAACTGTCACATTAAGTATAAATAACTAATACACCATGAATTTTAACTTTTGCAACATATATGTACTCTCTCCGTCCCTCTATAACTGTCTCATCTCTCATTTTTTCATTATTCATTGATGATTTTATTATTTTAATAAATTAAATTATGTATAACAATAAATTATTAAAACCAGATATTCTAAAAATACAAGTTACGATGAATCTAGCAATAAATCATACGATAATTTTTACATTTATAAGTTTATAGATTTTTCAATGCAAATTGCATCAACTTTACTGATGAATAGTGAAGTAAGACACAAATAGAGAGACGGAGGGAGTATACAAATAAAGATATTACAAAAAACACTCACAAACAATATTACTAACTTATACATTGGAGGCTAACCTATGCAACTAATATTTTTTCCTTTCTCTTTTTCCCACTAACTCTCACCTCCTCCTATTTTTCTTCAGCTTTATTCGCCATCATTTTCTTCTTATGTCCGTTAGAGGACACATATTCTTAGACTTCTTCGATGATTTCTTCTGTCCCATAGATGACTCTTTCTTTGACAATTCCTTCTTCTTCCTTTTGTTTTTGTTCTTCTCATCCTCATTTTCTTCTTATTCTTCAAAACTACATCCTAAACATCAACTTGATCACCATCATTCACTTGAACATCATCCTCACTGAATTCCCTCATGCACCTCTTGATTTTCATCTATCTCACAATTACCAAAAAAACTCATCTACGGTCCTGTCAGTATCATCATCCTCACTAACTACAGCTAAGACACTTGAAGCCCCTGAAGTTTCAAACACAACATCCCGTGGCACTATACCCAAAAAATGATCTACCCAATATTATAAAAAAATGCAACATTAATTAAATGAATGCAATATCTATGTAAACAATTGCAACACCTGAAACTTTAAAAGAAGCGCCTAAAGTTTTATTACCTTCATCAACAACATTATCAAGTTCATGAACTTTATGTGTTAATTAATAAGATGGATTAAGACTTTATGAAGAAAACTTGTTCCACTTTTCCTTCATTTTCTCTTGGAATTTAGGAAATTGATGATGGATATGTTTGATGTTGAAAATTTTGTTTGAAGGCGCTGATTTTTTTTGTTGTAATCGGATTATTTTTTGTTGTAATCGGATTATTTTTTTATTGACTGGTGCATGGTTAATTCTGTTCGAGTTGCATTTTGTTGTGTTTGAATTATTTATGGAGGAATGAAGATGCTCAGATTTTCCTTTGGCTGAAGTGTTGCGTTAAATATGTATGATTTAATTTTCCTTTCCGCTGGCACGTATTCTTTCATAACCGCTTGTAACAACTGAAAGTTCTTATACTGCCTCCGCTCCGGCGGTTCTGCATTTCTCCGTGGATTGATTTTAGGCTCATTTATTCATTTCGTTCATTTTAGGTTCGTCTGCTTGTTAGGGTTTGCCTATTTTTCAATTAATTTGATCTTTAGGTATGGAAATGACTAAACAATGTTCATATAGAGAAGGGGATCCTACTTATGTTATAAATCTGCATCAAACGAGAATAAATGTTGGAGTTAAATATGAGAATATGAAAGTAGCGCCTAAATTTTTTATTGCCTTCATCAACAACATTATCAAGTTCATGAACTTTATCCAGAATCCCTCCCCCAACACCATTATGAGGTTCAACAACTTCAACCTAAACCTTAGCTTCATCATTAACAGATCCAGGAACTTCACCACGAACCCCAACTACATGGAAATTCTCATTTTCTTGACAAACTTCCTCCCCGTTCTCATCTTCAGTAGTTTGTGGCTGAACCTCATCTTCATGCATGCCATCATCTATATGCACATCATATTCGACATTTTCTTCATGGACCTCGTCAATATCACCACCTAAACCTTAATTTGCAACACCTAAAGCATTGTTGCTTTCACCAACTACATCAACTATGAATGTACCTACAGATATAATTAAAAGCAACTAATTAACATATTATTTAAACATATATATTTAGATAAATAAATACAACACCAAGGTAAAAAAACACTAAAAATAACACATGCTACATGAAGATAAAAAAACCACCACCTTCAACATCTAAGCCTTTGCAACCTTCGCCAATAACCTGAACATGTATGGTACCTTGTCTAACCCTAACTTCCTTCGAACCAGCAACATTTACAATTGGACAACCCATTAAACTAGAATAAAAATTCTAATCATCATTGAATTATAATCAAATAGATTGGATTGTCTTTCAACAAGATCTTTAAAAGACTGGGATTCATCCTCGTCGTCCTTCCTCGTCTGTACGATAACGTTCAACTTTCTCTTCCTATGCCTAGGAACATGAGTGCGCTTAGGAACAACTACTGGAGCAGGAACCTATGGAGTCAGAATCGCACGAAGTATCACGGGCCGACAAGCCAATTCATCAACTAAAATAAGCATATATACATAAGCAGTAAACCAACAAAAATAACTTAAAATAACAAAAAACTAACACTAAAAGTAAACGGAGAAACTCATCAAAAGGTGCCAAAAACATACAATTCAAAACCATAAAAAGGAACACAACAACACAAAACACACAAAAAAGCACATACCAGACGAACTCTGAGACATATTCTCAAATTTAACTCCAACATTTCTTCTCATTTGATGTAAATTTATAACATAAGTAGAATCTCATTCTCTATATGAACATTGTTTAGTCATCGACATACCCAACGATTAAATTAATTGAAAAAAGAGACAAAACCTAACAATTGGACGAACCTAAAATGAACAAAATGAACAAACGAGCTTGAAATCAATCCATGGAGAAATGTAGAACTACCGGAGTGAAGGCTATACCAGATCCACCGGTGGTTACAAGTGGTTACGAAAGAAGACGTGACAGCAGAGAGAGGAAGAAAACATGAAGTAACCAGCGACGATAGAGGTTACACAAGGAAAATACAGAAGAACGATAGTGGTGTAAATTATGAGAGAAAGCTTTTGTTGAAAGGCGTTGATGAAGGTTACAAGGGTGACAGAGTTTCCACGATAGGCTTGAGTAGACAATGAGCCTTACATCACACGAAGGTAAGGCCCGAACACAACATCAAGGTAACCATATCAATGACTATTAATTTTAAATTTGAAACAAATTAGAGCATCTACCCAATGTCCCGGTTCAAAAAATAGATTGATATTCATTCAAATTTCAAACAAACTAGAACATCCACCAAATTAACAACATAAAAAAATATTTATAATTATACTACAATGTACGCTTTTATTAGAAAACCACCATGTTTTTTAAAAATGTGAAAAAAAATCTTACTCTTTAGTTCGTTGATTATTTTATTAGTATTGATGTGGTTGTTCCTTCCAAATTATAGTGATTATACGGGCTTGGCGATAAACTTATACCGTGAATTTTGGATCTTGCAACCAAAGTCCCAGATGGATCCATTGTAGAGGCTCTGATACCTAGGTCAATATCCTCTATTACTGAATATTATATATCTGATTGCTAGTTGTTGTTTCCCTTGATATCTCAAGGTGTCGTCTATTTATATCCTAATTGGACCAATGTCTATTGTAAAAAAAATCGTGCTGGTCATGGCCACCGTGTCGTTTGCATGACTTTTCCCTGCATAGATAGCGCGTGTCACACTCTCTTGATCAATGCCAGAGTGGCAGTTACATGCGTAATATTCATGGTAATGGCATAATGTTTCTTCTCCTAAGCACTGTTGGCTAAGTGGTAGATACTTCTCGGTATGTGTTTGCTCTTTGCAATGGGAACACTTCACCACTTTTGCTGAGCTAGCATCTGCATGTATTGGGATGATATTTAGCCACACACACATATACCATAAGCCCCTATAGCCACAGAGCATTGAGGGGTGAGTGTGAAACAATCTTGTAGTGAATGGTAGGACCGTTTGGTCACTTTCGTTGGCTATTTGTAGTCAAGTGAAGGTTGGAGTTGATCTTCGTACAACTTGGTACATAGTGTTAACTCTCTCATCGCTTCGTGGGTAATTAATGGGTTATTTTATGGGTTTTAGGATGACATAGTTCTACTTCATATCTTGGACTATCTGTTCATGATTCATGTATTGTTGGGTGGGTTATCAAGGAGATTTCCACGTAAGTAATATAATCATTATGGTGGGCTCCATTTTTGAAAATTTCCATTCTTTGAAACACTATCTGTCTCACACTGATACGGGGGATCTTTCGGGGTAGAGGTAGCGCACGAAGCTCCGATGCCTAAGTTAGTAACTCAGAAGTTTATGTGGTTTCTTGAGTTTTAATTCTTACTTCTTTTCTTCTTTATAGGGCTTCCAATTATGTTAATGTGGTATGCATCATTTGCTCATTTCTTGCCAGATCGTGGAAAACGTTCTAAGGGCGGTGGATTCATGATTGTTGTGCGAGGTGATTGCTCATGAACTGGCGATGTTAGGTTCTCTTCATTACTCGAAGTGCCCATAACCTCAACCAACTATGGTTGCGAGGGTATGGTATATACCAGTAGCGTCCCCATCCACTAAGTTCCCTAGCAGTGTAGTGTTTGTATTTATTATTCAAAGTGAGCATATCCTATGATCGTTTTGAGTAAAAATATCATATCCAATCACAAACAATTATGGGGCTTCGCGGTCGAAGTAAAATATATGTGGGGATATGTTGTTTTGTAAATTAAGATAAATTGAAATTCCAATAGTCATGTAATCATTATGGGCAAATTTAACGATCGAAGGCTACTTTAATCAACTGACTCACGTAACGTACATGTGTTAAAAAGGGTGCGCCTTTTGAGGCATGATTTATGATGCGAAGGCTATAAAAAGTGAATGTCGCAATTTGGTGGGGCATACATGAAGTTATTTTGTTTTCTTTGGAGTCATTGAGCAGGTTCATTGTATTACGCTTTATAGTTTTTCATAATTCCAATATGGTAATGGTGCGATCGAAGTCATCTTCTTCTATAAACCGATCTTGTACGACTAATACTAGGGCGACGCGTGATAATAATGCCAGCTTCGGTGAAGAGCGTGTGGTTGGGGATGAAGTTAGAGGGAATGCTAAGGAAAGTGATAGTGTTGTGCATGGAGAAAATATCGGAGTTGATGAAATATCACCTATCTTTGGGCAATTTTGTGATTTGGGTACCCGCTTTGGGGCAAAGGGTTTGCGCCCCTTCCTCATTCTCTGAGTTTTTTAGTGTTTATGAACATCATTTTTGTATGGCTTAACATTGCTTATTCCTAACTTTGTTAAGTTTTTTCCAAGTAAATATGATGTAGCTCTCGCTCAACTTCATCTGAGGTGTTTAGCACTATTGGCAGGTTACACACATGTAATACTGATGGAAAGGTTATGGAGATTGAAGAGTTTCTTAGATTTTATTAGTTTCGAAATGCTGGTTCTAAGGATATCTATACGTTGTATCCTACAATGTTTACTGTTCAACTTGTGGGAAACTTTCTCAGTAGTTATGGTCCTTGAAAAGACCGATATTTCTTGATTAAGGAAGTAGATGGTATATATATTGCCTCCTGGAACCGTGTTGTCGTAATTGAATCCCAGTCTAAAAAAGTGGGGAGACTGGCTATGTTAGGGAAATGTTACAACACGATGTGGAGATAAGTCATCCTCAAGGGAAGCAGGGTTGTTTTCATTATAATTTCCCTATGGTCAATGAATTTAGTGAGTGTATTTTTTATGTTTCATTTATACGTGTTATGTAGGGATGAATTTGTCTAAGATTGGTCTTCAGCTGCCTACGGATACCAAAGAGAAGAATTAGGGGAAGGATGTGAAGGTTGTAGCAGAGCGTCATCCTCGTAAGAGAGGAAAGGTTATGGCAGGCATTTGTGAAACACCTTCTGTGTTCGTCCCCCCTTCAGGGGTTCAGAAGTTGGCCAGTCCACCATGTGGCCATGGGAGTAGTTCCGACTCGGTTGGCCTAGGTTTAGTTTAAGTTAATTGGTGTATTATTTTTCTTATTCCTAAATATTTTTCAAAGGGTTGATTTAATTTTCTAGTTGGGAGAGATATTGAGGGTTATTGGATTGGGAGAGATAGTGAGCTGCAAGAGAAGTTGAAGTAAGCCTAGGAGAATTGTGAGAGGTTGGAAAAGGATGTAGCAGAGAGGAAGTGGGTAAACACAGAGCTAGCTGGGCAACTGTATGAGCTACGAAATGGGGGTCCTGCTGATATAAGGTATCCCCAGGTGCTAGTAAACAAATTGTTAAACTCACAGGGTTTCTATAATTTCTTTGAGAAGGTGTATCCTAAGATCGCGAAGCTAGAGTGATTGTGTGCGTGGGGGAAGGTGTTTGAGTTGAACCCTGATTTGAATATTGAGAAGCTACAAGATGGTGAGATTATAATGCTATGCGAGGCTAGGGCTTCATATGTTTTAGATGAGGCACATAAGCATATGACTGCTGATAATACTCACCCATTCCCCCTCCTTGACGAGTTAGAGAAGCTGCCGATATTTCCTTTACTTCATGAGCTCTCGCAGTCAGAGTATAACAAGTATCGGGAGGGCGTGACTAAAGAGAGGGATGAAACCACTAATGTGTTTGACGAGCTACTACAGGAGTCGCTTCAGCGTCCATTAATGTTTCCCTAACAGCATACCCAAAGCGGATAATGGTTCTAGTTGTTCAGGTTGTTGGAAGGAGGGTTAGTTTAGATGGTTTTAGTCTTGTAGCTCTTGAGGTGTTGTAGATAAGGAGTTTTATGTAAGTGGATTAGTTTGTTAATGAATATTATGAATCAAGGTTTTAAGATGTTGTGATTCCTTGTCCTGTTGTTGTATGATTGTATAGAACTACTGGGATGCATTTGAGGTCCCCCGTGGTATACCAACTAATGGTTGGTATCGCTGGTTGGTGGTGTTCCGGACATATGAGATGTCGTGGTCGATTGTACTGCTACTGTACCGACGTGGTTTCCATTGTTCATGTCCGCAATGTGTATTAAGTATTATGATGGTGGGGGTATACAACTACTTAGTAAGTATGCGATGTGTTTTTAAGTTGTAAGTTATTTCTAGGCCCTGTTTTAATTTGGGTCGTAAAGAAGCCACACTTTTTTTAGTATTTTTTTGATGAAATTTGTCATTCCGTATTCTTAGACAATCCTTTTGCTAGCTTTTTTTGTGGTAATCGTGGGGTGTATTAAGGTTTTTGAAGATTTCAACAATAACTTCATACCATAGGTCATGTTATGCCTATATATAGAAGTCGTTATACTGGCATTATCTTTACAGAGCCTTTTTGGTTTTTGATGAAAAGGGTTGTGTTGGATATTGTTTCCGCTATGATTAAGTTAGTAAGTATGTTCTCCGTAGGTACTTACATTTTAAATTATTTTGGTTATTATAGCTTAGGTGTCTGCTTTTGCAGGATCGGTGAATGGGACCAGTGAATGTGTTGGGGAAAGGAAGGTGGTGTTCTCATAATTGTTCAAGAACCTGATGGATAGGTTCAGAGAAGAGCTAATATGAATTTTGTCAACTAGCCCTTCCCCAAAATATAACTGGGGGAGGAGAATTATACAAGAGGTGGTTTTAACCTAGTCAGCTGCTTGTATTTATTTTTTGGGTGGTTTAGCATTTTAAGCGAATCAATCTCATTGTTTTGCTTATGTCATTAGACCAGTAAGGTACAATAGTGGTGTTCTTTGGTTAGATGCACTACTTAAACAAGAATGTGGGGATGAAATTTATCTTCCTAACATATAGCCTGGTCCTGCTTGTTTTAGCTTGTAATATTATGATGTTTGCCCGTAGGGCCATTTAATGTGTATTCTAATAAATTTATGGATCGTAATGTAATGTTTTGTTTGTATTTATAGCTTGTATTCTTTTGTTAATTTGAAAATGGCTATAAGGTTTTCCAGGTGGTGTTTTCTTAAGGAGGGCTATACTGTGTGGCGTGTTGTTGGTCCTCGTGGTTTGCTAATTCGTGGCTGCATACTTGGGTCACTGGCTGGTATTTTCCAGGAGTATGCAAATCTGACCATTAAGACACAATTTCTTTACCGTCGGGGTTAACCTTACATATCCACTAGATGTTTTGATGAGTGTTATTCTCGCCATGTTGGGGAAATGAGATTAACCCTTGTGTCGTGGGTTGGTGGTTTTCCTAGGTTATGCAAATTTTTGTATTATCCCTTCGATCCCATACTGAGGTTTTTTAATGTTCTTTAGGGTTTAGGATTAGCTCTTTCAGTGTTCAGTTATGAGCTTGCTGTTTTTGATATGATGTGGGCCTCACCCTTTTGGATAAGGATGGCAAGTGAGTTTGTGTCTTTTCGAGTGTAATTTTACATCCTGATTATTTGTATAGTTGGTTTCTTGGGTAGTGTATTATATTAAATGTTCTAGGATGTTTTTAAAAACACCCTAAAAGCTTTTAGGATGTTTTTAGGATGAGTTTGTGTCTTTTCGAGTGTAATTTCACATCCTGATTATTTGTATAGTTGGTTTCTTGGGAGGTAGCTTTTAGGATGTTTTTCAAGATGAGTTACCTTGGCTATATTTTTTATCATCACCGATTATGTGGTGGTTGGGATTGGATGAAGGGTTTGCTCTGTTTGGGTGAGTGTATTTTTCAGGTCTATTATGTATCATAAAGTTGTAGTACTGAAATATGATTTTGTATGCCTTCTGGCAGGATTGGCGAATAGTATTACCGAAAAAATGGGGGTTGATGATGATGGTATGACATCATCGCATAAAATTTAGTATTCTGGCATGCAGTGGATGAGCTTATATTGTTTTCTGCTAACCTTTTGTCCTGATTTTTTCGTTACGTGTATGTTCCTACTTTTCCTTTGGGCAGCTCCTAATGGCGTCCCCCTCCTCCTTTTGTGTTTCTGGTATCCTAAGGTGGTCAACTGCTCTCGTGATCCACGCAAACCAAGAAAGAAAACAAACTTCAATCCTCACATTCAACGCCAATGATGCGGGGGATTCTTTCCAGGTAGAGGTAGGGTAAAAGAACAGTCCTTCATTCCACTTCATCGGGTACCTACAAGAAACCTCCTGGGATATCCCCTGGAAGAAATCTCTGTTGCCTACGTTAGTATCTTAAAAGTTTCTTTGTATGTTTGAGTTCCGATTCTTACTTATTTTCTCCTTTTATAGGCCATCCAATCATGTTATCGTGGCATGCGCCATTTGCTCATTTCTTGCCAGATTGTGGGACACGTTCAAAGGGTGGTAGATTTGTGCTTGTTGTACGAGGTGATTGCCTATGAATTGGCAAGGTTAGGGTCGCTTCGTTGCTCGAAGTGCCGGTAGCCTCAACAAACTATGACTGTGAGGGTAAGGTATACACCACATACCTTTTTGAATTGGGTGTGAGACTTGATTTATTGACAACTGCATCGATTGAGTGTCTTTGGACACTAGATTTAGGCTTTCCTTATATAAATAGATCATGGTGGTGATTTCGCCTATATTTATTTTCCCTTTCACCTTTGTCTAGTGCCAGGCCTTTCCTGAATCCCATGAATTCTTGGACAAAACTTCTTTTCTCTAATTGTCGGAATAATCCTTCTATTTCTCATTCCAAGTAATCATTATATTTCTTTTGTTCTTGTAATCATCAATATGATCTTTTTGAATACTTGTATTTCTGATAGTGCTTGTAATCATCAATATGATCTTTTTGAATACTTGTATTTCTGATAGTGGTGTGAGAAATGCTCAAAGCCTAAACATTCTGACGGTCGCTAATGATCGAAATGATGGGGCTGAGTGTTGAGTGGTTATACATGCTGCTATAGAGTCTGTCTGTCCCCCCGAGTATGGATGAATTTCATAATAGTGAAGGTAATACCACTAAGTCTAGTGACGAAGAGATAGAGAATCGGTGAACATGATTTGGGTCGGGCAATCAGATTCGTAGTCTGGTTACTTCAAATCAAATTGATAAGCTGAGACTTGTGTACCTTTTTTGAATCGATTCGAAATTAGGGTTCCCGAGCCCAAGGAAATGTTCGTTGTCCACCCGATGGGTTTGTATATGTTTATGAAAAACATCTAAAATATGTCCTATCTTTTCCCTTAATTGGGGTACATATTCCAGATTTTGGAATGTTATAGGATGTCTTCATGTCAAGCAAAACCAAGGGGAATGGTTACTATGGTAGGTTTAAAAGACCATGTGAAGGGACAAGTGTTATCTTTGACGTAGATTTATTTCGGAGACTATATCAACTCTTTAAATTGAAGATCTCCGTGGACAAAATTACTTTCTATCTGTCTGTAGCTAATATGGAGTTGGTGACCCATTTCCCTAATAATTGTAGGGTATGGAGGGAAAATTCTTCTATGTTGAGGGTATTAGTCGTTGTAACACACGATTTGTTCGGTGGAACTATCATGTGCTTGAAGATAAGGCAAGTGGTCATAAGACCAGTCAGGACTTGGGTATTGTGGATAGGTTGATTGCTTATAAAGTTCGCGAGTCCTCATTGGCAAAGTCAAAAGGTCATAATTTATACTCATTTGTTATTCTACGTGAAATGTATATTATACAGTTATGTTTGGTAACTCGTGTGGTATGATTGTAACGATGTCCTTACTTTGATTTTAAAGATGAGCCTGTCCAATATTCCATTTCAGGTTCCTACTTTTCCTAGTGGGGGAGTTAACATATTTGATTGTATCCCGAACGTTGAAGTTGATGATATTGTCCTTGTAATCAAGAATGCCAGCACAGTGAATGGTGGTCAGAAGGGTTTATCCCAGATAGTGGATCGAAACCCAAGGATGAAAGGTACAGAGGTTTGTCTTTCAAGAAACATGATCACGAGGTTGAAGATGGAGCAAACAAGCAAACTGAAATGTCTAAGAAGGGATGCTATTATTATTAAAGGTGTCAAAGTCAGATTGATATTGATGACTGCAACCTTGTTGTGACTGATTAAATTTCCCCGATACATTATTCTGGTAGCATATTAGATTAAAAAAATTGTATAGGGAGAAGCTTTTTAACTCTCTCTTCTATTAGTTTATGAATGGTTTTACAACCTTGGTTCAAAAGATGTGGGTTATGGAACTTTGAGCTTATAGCGAAAGAAGAGGCAAATAATTTAAGGGTTAAGCTTGGGGATACCCAGGAGAGTCTCCAGGTTTCCTAAGAGGAGATTGTGAGTCTATGCATGGAGAACTTAAGCTTACAAAGTGTGACTTCAAATCTGTGCAATATGCGAGGGTTCTGATGGATAGGATTCTAAAGACTAGAGGTTTTTTTCTAAATGTTTGCGGAAATCATTATTACTGCCCGGAAGGTCAGCTGGTGGAGGTTTTTGGAGAATTTTTGTAATGCAAATTTTGGAATTGTAAGGAATCTTCTCACTATCTCGGAGCTATAGAAAGGCCTTGGATGTCGTAAAAAGGAGATACAAAGGATTTTCTTAGAAAAGGTGGCTGAAAACGGTCACCCTTTTTCACTGATAGAGCATTTTGAGGGTTTGAGTCGGCCTCTCAGTGTAGAGTTTCTTTGTTCATGTAGGTTGGATTTCCACACCGATCTACCCTTTGGTGCTGGAATGGTAGGAGATGGACAAGGCAAAGCTATGCATATAGATAGAGGAGTTGCCTCTGAGGCTAATCTAGACGAGCAAGTCTGTAGTGAATCCTTGAATATGATAGGGATGATATATTAGTTAAACATGATTTCAATGTATCATGAATGTTTTCAAAGTTATAATGCCTCCCCTGTTGAAGAATATTTTGATAGATCTATCTTTTATCTCCGCACACAACTGTGTCCCAATGTTTCAAATTTTGTGTAGGTAGCTAGTTGGTTGGAGCTATCATACATAGGTGTTTCATGTATGCATGTTGACACGAACCCCCTTTCCCCCGGCAGTATCTTTCTTCTTAGTGTCAGACTTGTCTGGGAGTGGGTTAAGATGTGTGACTTTGGTTTCCCTTTGGTGATGATTGTTGATCAGCCGTGAGGTTGTGGCTCAGAATGATTGATGTTTTGGAGTATGTAGCATCTTACTACTTATCCCTCCATAGAGAAATATGGATATCCAAGAAGGGTGGTTGAGTGAGGTATGTGTTGGTTCAGTGTAAGAAGTAGACTTTATCCCAGTATAAGAAGAAGGAGATTTATGATGCGTGTCCGTGATTTGGAAGATTTGTGTAGGCAACAAGAATTGGGAAACAATCAGCAACAGATGGAATTGGCTAGATATATAGTCAAGAGGATAACTGGGGCGGTTCATACTTGATAAGGTTGCTGGACTAGAGCATACATTTGGTATTATAGAGAATAATTGACGCATATCGAGAAGGTATATGGAAGCAGTTGCAAAGGGCTAATTGAAGTTTTCTAGAACTTCTGCATTCGAGTGGCATTCCAAATATGACTCTCAAGTACTTTGAATGTGAGCCTTCAGGCACTACCACATGATTGTCCCTCTAGCACCAGTTTTTCGGAAGTGTAGCACCGGTTTTTAGGGGTCCAAAAAATTGGTGCCTAAGTAGTCGGTGAAATGTTTTCACCAGTTTTGAGAAACCGGTGCTAAATTTAGCACCATTTTTTTTGGTAGCATCAGTTTTATAAAATCGGTGCTAAATTGGCACAGATTATCATGTTAGCACCGGTCAATAAAACTGGTGCTATATTTAGCACCAATTTTTTTGGTTAGCACCGGTTTTATAAAATTGATGCTAAATTGGCATTGGTTTTCTTGTTAGCACCGGTCAGAAAACCCGTTGTTGAATTTAGCACCGGTTTTTTTGGTTAGCACTGGTTTTATAAAACCGTTGAAATAGAGGCACCGGTTTCCATATATTAGCACCGATCTAAAAAATTGGTGCTAAATTTGCACCGGTTTGTAAAATTCGATGTTAAAATTTAGCACTGATTTTGTTGTTTGCACCAGTTTTTAGAAAACCGTTGTTGAAATTGTCACCGGTTTTTTATTTGGAATTGCAATTGGGAGCTGACCGCAGTTGCTCTATTAGTTCCATTCGGCAGAAACATAATTGGGATTAGGCTCTGACTGTAGCTGCACGCAGCTGCTCTATTAGTTCGATTTAGGAATAACAAAACTAGAATTAGGCGCTGACCGTAGCTGCGCGCAGCTGCTCTAGTAATTCAAGGAAAACATAACACTTGGATTCGGCGCTGACCGCAACATCGTACAGCGGCACTAATACTTCACTACAAATAGTAGAACAGTCCAACAACGATTATATGGCCACATCTAGCAACAACAACAAAAACATTTCCACAAATTCCCAGTTTTTAGTGCAATGTAATAAACCGGTGCACCGATTATACTACACAAATTCCCAACACTCACAATTCATCGGACATAAACAACAGTGTTGTAGAAAAAGGCTATTGAATATGATCAAATGTAATTTACTAGGTGATGGAGTACCGGAACATGGTCAATGGTTGCCAAAATTGTGTATAAGACACGAGGACATATTGTTTCATAGAGATGATATGTATCGAATGTTGGGGATATTTACCTTTCATAAAGAGAGATACTAAGTGATGGTATATATGTAATCATTAACCTATCCAATAATGGATTCAATTCTCTATTTCACATGCAATTGAGCCATGCAATGGGGCAAAGATTTTTTCGTGAAAATACGAACCCAACTAAGAGCAATGCTGCGTAATTTTTCTTTCCCCAAAACTGTGCGATCTTCTGGAAATTGCTGAAACATGTATTAAATTGAATGTTATATTCAACATGTGACGGACATTACCCATAGGAAAAAACAGCATAAGAAAACATACCGGAATTATGTCAATCTCATGTGCTTCTTTAACTTTTTTTTCCATATAATACATGCAATGGTATCCATATTCCCAAGTACTAAGCCGAATCTTGTGCTAGTATGGAAAAGCATTTGTTTAAATGGTTACGAACATGAAATTGACATAGGATTTACAATTGTATGAGATAATACGTACATCGATGCTTATTACATTCTATGTATAGTCTGGAGGGTAGGTTTTACTTTGATCTGAATTGACTTACAGTTGATATTTTGTTGCAATCCTAGAAGTATATGGAATTTTTTTAAAATCAATATATGAATACGAAAACATATGTATGTATCTGAATAGTTTAATCAGGTGTAATTTTGCTGGAGTTGGGAAAAAATTGATCAACTTACGAATCAATTGAAGGAAAGTCTTGTTACATTTGTCAATTCCCCCAATCATCGAGTTGATGCAATATGCTCGTTCATGTTCCAGCACAAAGACGATAAAAAACCAATGGCTACTACAATAGTAAACAAGAAAGTACCTGATGTGATTATTAATGCATAACTTTTCAAAAAAAAATGAAGATACGTGAAACTAATAATTCCCCCAATTTATTTAATCCTGTATATGTGTAGAACTTACTCTCGATTGTACAGGAATACATACATCCTTGATTGTGTGTGGTACATGATAGTTGAAACCTCTTTTGAAGTGAATTTAATCCTTTGATGGGCATTTTGAGCAAGGGAATTTGAAGCAGTCGGAACAAACTGGACGTGACATCAATTAACCATCCCACAGGCGTCTGGAAAATAAATATTAGAAATGAACAATTGTTATGAAAC
>JAUOBV010484094.1:0-10117 GCA_032360425.1 Rubia occidens | reverse complement strand
TGTTTTCTTCATGAAGCCGCTCAAATCTAGAAAAGTTTAATGTGTCACTTATTTAAGTAGTCAAATTTTGCTTAGGGGCAAATTTTAAGTGTGTAGATTACAGCAAAACGACACATGCTCAACGAAAATAGGGATCGGCTGGATGTTTAACTTTTTCTTCCGGTTGCTCTACAACCATATATTTTTACTCGAATATTGCACGTTGTTAAAAATACTTTTTGGTGACATTCAAGGGATTCAAATTTTCAATAACAAAAATAATATCAAGTTGGATTTAGTATGAATTTTGCAAATATAATTTATTTATAACATTAAATTCGCTCGAAAATTGCACAATATTACAGATCCATAGTTTTCTCATAATTATAGTAAAAAAATATTTTGAGGTTCAACCATGGTTTCACTTTTTAGAATTATTCTTACAAAAATAAAATTGCATTTCCTGTACAAAATGGATGAACATGTTTCACGTGCGATATTTAGAAAAAAAAACATTAGTTATGATCTAGATTGTCTTGTGGGCCAATTGAACGAGTTACCCCCAGACATAGCTATAGAAATATTTGATTGAGAAATCGCGTATGATCTTGCAACTATTTTTTATCATTTAGCTTATAATTATTTGGATGAACTCAAGACCTCGGACTCCCATAATGCAGGGTGGATGCATTACTTTGCTATAATGTTCATAAATACACATCATTACTCGTTTTAACTTATAAAATATATTTTTTTTTTAAAATTTAGTTGTTAAGGTAAAAGTAAAGTGTTATGTTCATAAGTTTGTGAACATGCCAACATTGTGCACATTGAATGAATCTGTATGATCAGGAAAAGAACCATTCTCGAGGACTTTCTTACGCTGATCCCCTTGAAGCTGAATGACCTGGCCTAGCTCTAGGTCTTGCACAACGGTACCATTGCAGCAGGAGTCCTTCTTGAGGTCCTTGAAAATCTTGTTGTAGCTAAACTCCTCGTTCAAACCTTGTACAGTTGTCAGGCTTTTCCCTACCATTGCACTGCTGAACACGAATGTGGACATACTCCTTTGTCCCAGCCCCTTAGTTTTTAGCATTTTCCTCAGAAAAATGATCAAAAGCAACAATTAGAGTTTGCATATCGAGGCCAGACATGAAGCTTTGATTCAAGGTAGAAAGACTCGTAACAAATTTTACTTTAACTCGAAGGCTCAGACCTGATCCAAAAAAATCTGTGGGGTACCGTTCTTGTTCGGGTGAAATCTTTGTGAGAACATAGCAAATCCCAAAATACGGACAAGTCTGACCAGGTGGAGAAGAAAATAGAAGCAAGTCAGTGCACATAGATTGGAACAAATGGTCAAACATATCACACGTGCGATATTCGGAGGAAAATAGGTAGTTATGATAATGCAAAATAGATTGGATCATTAGCAATCTTTATGTGGCTTGTTCACTAACTAAACATAGTTCACAAATGTACCTTGTTGCTATGTTTTTCACTTAGACTTGTAGATCAAATCCACCAAGCTTTTGTGGGTCCAAAATTGCATATTTTATTAGGGTTTATGTGATCCGCTGTCTAAAGCTATGCAAACTACCAAAGCTATATATTTAGTGAGTCTGAATTATTTTTTGTTGCTGACGAGATATTTTCCTATATAGAGCTATATTGGTTTAGAATTCAGTTGATGTGTTGATTGATTGTCTTCTTCTTCTTCCTTTTCTTCTTAAATGTCATTTCATTTCCAAAACATGTAGCAGACCATACTAGCACTACATTTGTTATCAGCAATAACTTGACTTGATCTCAAAATTATATTCCACAACAGATTCACACAAATAGGCAGATAAAAAATAGCTAATGATATGCTTTTCTCCATTTTCAAGATGAAAATTAATTGGCAATTTTGTCACTCTAGGCTTGTTTGAAAGTATATTTTATTAACCTTGTTGACCAACACTTTTTGCAGAGGTTTCTCTCAGCTTGCCATCTTTATAGTCATTGTTCACATAGTAACCCACTCGAACAAACTCTTGTTTCATTTTAGTTGACTGATTTTCTTTAAACGTGGAACGCTACTTATATTAAAGGAATTTTTCATTTAAATAGTTGAAAAATCCAAGTTATATTTAATGGGGCATAGAATTATTAATTTATTACGATTTTAAAAAAAAGGCTCGAATGATGCACGATATTTTAGTCTTGTTTTTATTTTAATTATATGTATAATTTGTGTATATTAAAAAATTATATTTGAGAGTCAACTATTGATACCACCTTTATCAATTAGTTTTGCACTTAATAGTTCATGTAAAATATGGACGAACAAGTTATATCGTGCAATATACGAGCAAAAATGAGTAGTTATGATAAATCCTTAATTTCATTATCATTAATAGATAATTGATTTATGTTCTAATATTTAAATTGATGTTTAGGGAAATAAAAAAAAATAGTGGAATAGATTTTCTTTATATTTTCTTTCAAAAATTATGATTTTGTTCAACGTCATCACTTTAAGAAACTGATGAAGAAATATCCAATCATCATGCAGCCAAAAGGAGTCAAATAGGGGATGTTTCCCTGGTCCCTAAATACTATGATCCTCTGAAATTCCATTGGCAAGCGATTAATTTTCATGATTTACAAATGTACGTTGTTGACACTGGTTGATTATGTTGCTTGTTAATTTTTTATTAAAAATTGATCATCACTTTTTAAACTGTTTTTCTAACAAGTTGTTATAACTTATAAGCTATTCCAACAAAATTGGGCATAATGAAAAATTGACGAGTTTTGTTCACATTATAATAAATTCTAACAAATAATTATTTGAGTTTCATAAAAACTATAAGTACTTACTTGAGTATTTCTTCAGTGTAAATTTTCTCATCATAATAATTTTTGTAGATTCAGTATTTAAAATTGGGTTCCATTTTTATCTATTATATTTCTAAAATTACGTTGTCCTTGTAAAGAAAAGTGTTGATATGCAATACTTGCATTGCTCGGGAGGAATATATGATTGAGGTATAAACTATAAAATTTTAGTTCATAGATCATGATAGATACTTGATTTTTGTTATGGATATATATAATCAATTTAATAGACATAAGATTTTAAAATATATTTTAATGTTTTCTATCTTTATGTGGAGTAAACATGCTACTTCTAATGAAGAAGAAAAAAAGTAGCCGAGGGTATTAAAATCATGTTAACCGGCCAACAAATGAAAATGTTAATGAAAAAATAGTGAAGCATAAAGTTTATTCTATTTGTTCTATTAAAGTAAAATGCACTGTAGTTGGGTGTGTTTCATTCAAGCCTATAAGTAGATGCAATATACTAGATAAACCTAATATATACATGTAGGGATGTAATGCTATTTACAACTAACTACACTCTATCATGTGTTCTATCCCACCCTATCTCCCGCTCAAGCTAAGTGTGGGATTACTGTCAACCCAAAGCTTGGACCGGAAAAAATCAAACCAGGGATGAGAGACACCCTTAGTGAATATATTAGAAACATGAACATGATGAACCTTGAGTTTGACATAATTCACTGCCTCATAAACAAATTAATAGTTAATATCAATGTCCTTGGCCATTTTATAGGCAATCAGATTGTGGGCGAGAAAAATACCACTATTGTTGTCACTGAAAATAACATGTAGAGAAGTGAGAAGAACTGAAAGATCTTGAAGAATATGTCCTAAATAAGGAACCTCATAAGTGGATTTATCCATGGCACAATATTTAGACTCACGTTTGAATAAGAAACAGTGGGTTGTTTCTTAGCTCTCCAAGGTACAAGATTTTCACAAAAAAAAGGCATAGACATAGGTGGAATGAAAAGTCTAAATGAATTTTTCCCAGTCAGCATCAAAATAACTAGTGATCATAAGTGGATCAAAGGTATGACGAAAATAGTGGTTGTGGTGCCAATTGCAATGAACATACCAAAGTATGTGAGTGACCGCCTAGAAATTGTATTCTTTGGGGGCTAGAGATACTAGATGGTTGTGTTAACGATAGACATGATGTCAAATTTATTAATAGCCTAGTACTCAACAAATCTAAGAAGATAATGGTAGAGATTTCAGTTAGTAAATACCGAGGTAATGGAGTATATCACCAGGGACAAAAGAAATGGAAATTGGGGGTAGTGTCAATCATTCCAACATGTTGAAGATTGTCCATAGAGTATTTAACTTGATAAAAAAAATACTAAAGAGCACTAAGATATGTAATTGAAAATTTGTGATTAGTGCAAGAGATAAATCAAAAATTGAGATCAACATTAATTCCTGCCAGAATAATATCGTCAATATAGGTGAAAAAATATGGAACCTGGAAGCCCCTATTAAAAAAATAGAGAAGTATATGACTAGGTTCAAACAAAACAACACCTTGTAACTATTGAAAGTAAGCCTGAAGGGTTCACTTAAGACCATAAATGGCCTTTCAGAGACAACAAATGTGGTTAGAGAGAAGATGATCATGCTACCTTGATGGGTTGTTTATGAAAACCATGGAGTGAAGAATGTCATTAAGGAAGGTATTCTGAACATGCAACTGATGTGCGTTCAAGTTCTAAGTAGTTGCTTAAGAAAGAATGACATGCACTTTGGAGACGTTAACGAAAGGACAAAAAGGCCAGTCTTGCTTTGTACCAATCAAGGGAGTCATCAGAGCAGAAATAAGGGAAACAAGATCCCATATCAATGAAGACAAAGTGCCTTCTCATCATCTATGGCGGTGACCAAATACAAATCCTTAAGGGCCAAGCGATATAGCCAACGCTCGAATTCAAACATAAGATTTTCAACAAGACCGGTGATAATATAGTTAAAAAATGATCTAGGCTGGAAGTTACATATGAGAACACGAGTCATCATAGCATAGGTTCACCTAGGTGGAGACTACAACAAAGTGAGTGTTAAAACCTAACTACGTGAGCATCTTACTGATGGCTCATCAAAGTAACCAAAACATTATTAATAGGAAAACCACATAATGAAGAGGTTGGTTGTGACACTATGGGAGAAGAAAAATTATCATCTGAACCATGTGTGTGTGTATGGAGAAATGGATATCAAATTAGGGTGATTGAAAAATGTAGAGACATCTATAGAGATAGATATACAGAAGTAGTACCACCACCATAAAGAAAGTAAGTGTCGTCAAACGAGAATGTTTGATGACATAAATCTTCTGATGTTGGATCCCTACAAAATATACTTTTTGGGGGGATTTGTACCCAAGAAAATTATGGGTAAACTGCGGGAAGCAACTATGTGATCTGCATATGGACGGAGATAAGGATACACCCAACAACCAACTGCATATAAATTGGTGTGATAGGAACCTAATCATAAGATAACTTCAAATGGTGATTGTCCACCAAGAACACAAGTGGGATTAGATATTTATAATAGGATCCCATTTTTATCAATTATACTTCTAACTATATGCCCTTCTTGTACAAAAAGGGCGGGGACATAATATATTGATGTATTCGAGAAAAATAGGTAATTATGGTTTAAAAGATAAAGTTTTCATTCCAAAATTTTTGATAAAGTTTCCCCCTTAAACTGGAACTTTGATATTTATTTGACTGGCATAGTTAATATCCAAAAAAATATTTTTCTTTTGAAAAAATATCAGTTTTATGTGCATCGCTACTACCAAAATCCAATGGGAATTGAGGTAAATTTATAATAAATTTATAATTATTTAGTTGAAAATACGTACATGTTCCTATTATCTTCAACAAGCAAAAATGTTGATACAAAATGAGAATAAGTTGAATTGTGTACAAAAACACCTTTCAGGTTCTCTAAATGCTTCATGACAGCGTGCAAGGTACAATATGTTATTTTTTTAGTCCATAGATCATCCCATATTTCAACTAATAGAAAATTTTATATTTTAGAAGTGTAAACATTACGATTGTAATACCAAGAATACCCACAGGTTCATTATTCTGGTTACTTCGAGGTCTCAAACCTATTGGGTTTACACGACCATCACCGTTTCCACTTCAAGAGAAAATTCCAATTTTAGAGGAACTTTTCTTTCAATAGTAATAATTTGTGTAGGTTTAACATATTTTAACATATATTTTTGGAAAAATATTCTATTTTTTTTTTTGAATGAGTGGCAACGAAAGACTGTGTAATATTCGAGCAAATATCGATAGTCATGATACAAAATGGAAAGTGTGATTTCAATATCATTAATAGATAGTTTTTATATAAACTATCTTTCATAATAAAAAATTAAACAATAGTTTCAATAAATATGTGTTAAATAATCATCTAACATTGGGAGCAAACCAAATCATGTTTCAAAAAAGTTCTTCATTCTATATGGAAAAAAGAGTATTTTCTTGGTCCATTGTTCAAATATGAGATGTATTTGCTTGCATTTGTGTAGGTGGAATTAAGTCCATGCAAGGTAGCAAATAAAACACCAACAATGGAATACATAATGGCTCCAACCGTAGTTCGTATTGGGTACCATGGCAGTATGACAACACACTATGGATGGAATGCGGGGTAGCATTTTTATACGGGCCATGTTATTACATTTACACTTTTGAATATTTTCACAACCATGAGATGCTCACACATAATTATTACTTAATAAATTGTCGTGTGTTTTTTAATATGTTAGATAACTTCCCAAACACATGTCAAAGATTATGGAGGAAGCATTCGGTAGCTCTCAACTCGTTGTGGAAGTTGATGGAACTTCTTGAACATTCGTGCAACAACTTGGAGGATGAACTTAATGGTATGACCATTAAAACTACTTTCATGCCATTTTCTTTTGTTAATTTTAGATTCAATACTAGAATTTATTTTTAATTAATGTAAGATTCAATACTAGAAGTTATTTTTTACAAAAAAAATCATTAGGGATTGTTACAGAAATAGTTTTCGACTTTTGGTTTGGAGAAAAAACTTTTATCAATTATTATAGCCTCCGCACTATATTAAATCCTTGCTTATTAATTCATAAAATGAAAAGATAGCTATAATTTTTGAGATATGATTCGACTTTGGAATGCACCTTGTACAAAAAATTATTATTCGTGTATTCAGAATAAAGTGAATTCAGTTCTGATTTGGAACCGACATCTACATGTCCTACATTGAATAAAATGATAAGCCTTCTGGATACTAATATATGACTGCCAAATAAATTTCTGAATTTTGAAAGTGTGGTTTAGTATTAGTTCCAACTTCCGGCTTATTTATGAGAGATGACTAGATATTGAAACAAAAAATGACACAAATAACACAGTAACACACTACAATAGTTAAAAAAAGGTACCACTACGCATCACAGGGACATGGTTTAGCCTGTATTACGATGGTTCGATGACTTCCATGAAACGGAGATAATGGTCAACGACGATACTAGTGATGGCGGTTTTGCATCATCGATAGGGCCTTCATGGACTAGTTGGAAAAGATCATGCATAACCCTGAAAGAGTTCTATCTTTTGATGCGGCAAAAGCTCAAGATTTTACTTGCTCAAGATTGTTCATAAATGACTCAGACTCTAAGCATTCCTGAAAATACGGAGAGTAAAAAATGATGGACCAAATATGTTCAATGAAAACAGCAAATATCATTGTCCTTAAGACATGCTTTCAACAAATGTGTGGAACTATAACTATATGCTGATATCTTAAAATGAGATGGACAATTTATCTGAAAAAACATGCAAAAGAACGGGAAGGATAAATCCAAGTATGGACAATCATGCACAAACATCCACTTACTACTATTAAAATTAACATATCCATGAGTACAATGGGTACCAAGACAAGCTAATACCATACTCCCTCCGTCCCGCTATAAATTGCTTAATTTAACTTTTGGAAGTCAACTGCAACAATTTTTAACTATTAATATATTTATTTATGTGTGGAAAAGAAATTCAGAAAAATATAATATAAAAATATATGTTACGATTAATTCAACGACATATAATATGATAATAGTCTTACATATCAAATAGTTAATAGATTAGCCCAATTTCCAAAGTCAAATAGCTTAAAATTTAACTCATGGAACTCAACCCCATCTTTTGTAACCCAATTTAATACTTACTAAAAATCATCTCTTTTTTTTCCCAAAAAGAATAATATTTTCACGAAATTATGATTCTAATTAACTAGTTATCATCAAATCTACAAAATATTCGACTCAAAATTCTCAACAAAATCACCAATAACCAATCTAAAAGGGAGGAAAAAGAACCTTGTGCATCAAAGTTGGGATTGATGGACGCCCGCTAGCTTGTATTTATAATTTTCCATTCATATTTGAAATTGTAGAAGAAATTGAGGGGGAACGATAAATAAGGCTAGAAAATTACACCAAAGAGCATAAGAAGGTGAGGGGGAATAATAAGAAGAAGAACAAAGGGGAAGGTTAAAAGAAATATGCATAGGAACAGTAGAAGAAATAAGATGAAAGGGGAGAAGAAGAATGCATAGGATCAATAAAAGAAATAAGATGAAAGGGGAGAAGAAGGCGTAGCTGCACAGGAAAAAAAGGAATGTGATGATCTTTTATTATTTGGGTGTAGTTTTGTAGGTAGTTGAACTACCGTCTAAATATTTGGATTGCCTAAGCTAGTAGTTTATAAAGGCTCCAAGTTTGGTCGGATTCTGAAACTCTAATTCAGACAATTAACCAAATCAATGAAAGCCTGCCTCGGGAAATATTAGTAATTCTGGAGGAAATCGGAAATCTACGGTGGAAATTTCACAAATTTTGGTTCACAAAAACTCCAAGGGAGGAACTACGTGCGGAACATACATCTGCCAACTCCTTCAATTGTAGGTTTAACGGTTGTAATAGTCGTAATAGCATATGAGTAATAAATAAATACTTCCTCAAAAAAGGTGGTTCACAGTTAAACCACATTTATTTGACGTTCAAGATTTGGAACCCCCTTCAAAACCTTTTTTGAAACTATTCCAACTATGAATTGCCTTAAATCAGTTTCTTTTAGAGGAGGTTCATAATTGAAATGGATTAAATTTATGCTCCTTTACTTCACTTTTTTGCGCTATTTAATAATGTACACCAGCAATCCTAGGTTCAAATATGGTTGATGTTGAATCTAAAGGATCGACAGATGCATAGATCCCTTTGGCAGATAATCCTCTTGGTTGTACGGTAGTAGAACCTAAATTACATATGTCATAGCAGGCGCAAATCTATAAATAGAAAATGATGTACACGTGTCTTTGGAACCTATTTCAGTATTCCTGTTAAAGACATATTTTCAATTTTTATGGAGAACAACCTTCTGATAGTTCCTGCATAACCTGGTTTTGCAATAGTGACATGACAAATAAAATCAATAGAAAAATTCATCATATGTATAAGGATACATGTTTTCTTCATGAAGCCGCTCAAATATAGAAACATTTAATGGCTCACTTGTTAAAGTAGTCGAATTTGGATTTGGGACAAATTTTAAGTGTGTAGATTAATGCAAAATGCCAAATGGTCAATGAAAACAGGAATCTGATAGGTGTTTAACCTTTTCTTCTACTTGATCTGCACCCATTTATTTTGCTCTAGCATTGCACGTTATTACACATTAAATTTTTTAGTGAGAATCTAGGATTTAAATTTCACTAACAAAAGAAATATCAAGTAGGTTTAGTGTGACTACACAAATATAATTTATTTATAAAATTAAATTTCGCTAAAAAAAATTGCATAATATTACATATACATAGTTCTCTCATAATTATAGAAAATTTTGTTATTATTATTTTGAGGTTCAACCATGATTTCACTTTTTAGAATTAGTCTTGCAAAAGAAATTGCTAGTTCCTGCACGAAATGGACAAACATGTTTCATGTGAAATATTCAGGCAAAAATAGGTAGTTATGATATAAATTAGCTTTTGTACTGATTGAACAAGGTACCCCAAACATAACTATAGAAATATTTGATTAAGAAATAACCCATCAACTTGCAACTATTTTGTTGCTTGTAGCTTATAATTGATCAGGCATAACTCAAGGCCTCAGACACCCATGATGTAGGTGCTTGCATATTTCTCCATATTTTTCATGAAATACACATTA
>JAUOBV010483877.1:0-10118 GCA_032360425.1 Rubia occidens | reverse complement strand
TACCCATCCTCATCAAGTCCCCCATAATCCCTAAAGAATGCCTTGGTATTATGATTCTCCATATGATGGAACCTCGTGGAAACATTTTTTGTGTACACCACTTGTTCATCATCATCCCATGGATTCTAGTCAGTTGATAATGAATAATCATCTTCACTTTCTTCTTTAAGATCCCTACCTTCACCTTCATCATCATCAACATCATGTTCGCCAACAACACGCTCACCACCACTACCACCATCACCAACATGCTCACCAATTTCACCTACTTAATCATCATCCAAGACATTTAAATCTTCATGATGCCCACCATATATACCAGCACTTGTGGATGGCTGGGTGCAGTCAAGATGGGCCTACAATCTAGGTTGACTAAACTCATCAATGATAGGAGATTCTCCTAAACCTTAGCAATATCCAGGGGTTGGGAAGGTAGAGCCAGTTGTTGATGTATAGTTTTAAACATTGCTCAGCAACGACATGAACGTGCTCGGGCCAACAACACCATCATGTTGAAAGAAGTTTGTTATCCTTTCCATATGAATGTAAATATCAGCTGAGAACAAGGACATTCTATCAACATAGTCAAAGAAGGTCTCCGTGGGCTCGTCATCTTCCACATTATAACATCGATAATATATACACGAACCAATCATCTCAGGACAATGATAAAAATATTTTCCCTAGAAACCCGCCACTTTCAATGCCAAGCCATCTAAAAAATTATTCAACTAATTGAGAGTGGCTTAACCTCTGTTTTAGTGTCACATTTTTTTTAGGTATGTGAGGATCACAATACACACCGACATTTATATCATACTTAATCTGACCCCCTCTGCACAAGTACACCATCAAAAGCATCGTACGACTCCATCGTAGTAATATATAACAAATAATTACCTTTCCAAATATAGATAATCATTCAACAATAAGTGATTTCTCTACTGAATTTGAAAACTGAACTCAATTAGAAAGGCTCAATTCTTATACGCTGATCATAATCTGTACAAAAATCATTCAAATAAAATCGAATAATAACACAAAAACATATTTGATACATTTTTTGAAAACAATAAAATAAAAATATAGTACTTCACAGACAACATATTTTCTGGAAATAAAAAAATTTACCTTAAAACCACAAATCCAATCTCCGACGGCAAAGCTCGTTCACCGATGGCACGTGCAGTCCACACTGTCCTTCAACGCTGGCACGTGTAGTCCATGCGTGGCTACAGGGGTGACGCGTGAGACTAAACGGAAGATGGCAGGAGGACGGAAAACTCCTGGCAGACTACAAGGCAGGTTTCACAACAAGTATCACTCAATAATTTTGAACAGCAAACACCAAATTTAAGAAAGGGACAAACCTTATGATTCCGCAGGATCGGCAATGAAATTGGAGACAAACACTGGTAGGATGATGGTCGGACAACGTGATTCCGACGAAGAAGTAAGATGAGGGCATCTTTCCGGTGTAGAAACGAAGGCCACCAAAGATAGAGAAGGAGAAGGAGGCAGTTTTGTTCTCTGTTCCAGTTGTGTCTCCGGTCTGAGGAAAACCAAACTCATGTCGAACTGAAATTTTTCAATTTTTTTCACAATAAATAAAATAATCATCAGCATTTTTAATTTAAAATTTAATAAAAAATCACGAGGATCATAATTCACGGAGAATGCATTTGCTGAATGTGTCTTCTATTATTCAAACTAAATAAATTTAAAAACACTGAGGACCCTATTTGTATCCACAATCGGCTACTGTAGAACCAATTATAGATTTTTCTCAGGAAATGAGAAAGGGTGGCCATAATCTGGGTGGCGCCGATAAGAGGCTGATCTATAATCAGGAAGTTTCCAAAGGGTCCAGTCAGTTTGAGAAATGACAAGCTAAGCCTCTCCAGCAAAAATAAATCGTAAGTGATTAACTGGGGGTTCCACAAGTGGAGCAATGAAGACTATGGAAGGCTTCTATGATCAGTTTGGATCAAGAACAGATAGCGCTAAGGGTTTTGCTTCAAATTTGAGCGACATAGGTTTAAAAAAGAGGTATGGCATCGTTTAAGTCTTTTCTCCTCTGATTTGGTTTGTTAAAAATTGGGACACGTGTTAAGCGTAGATTGGGTTTCCTTTTTCTTCCTTTCTAGCTTAGATATAAGCTTTGTTCTTGCCATTTAGTAAGCCGTAACTTTTTTTTCCTACCTCATAATATACCCAATATTTTATCTCTTTTTTCTTTCTTTTTGGATATGGTTTTATACTAGGTTTTATGGTATCAGAGCCACTGGAAAAAGATCTGCTGCTGACTTTTTTTCTTTATAAAAGTCAAGTTTTTTGAACTCCATAAACCATTTCATCAGATTCAGAATCACTGAATTCTTTTCATCAGCTTGGAAGAACAGGTTCTTATCAAGGAAGACCTAAGGTAGATGATCCTTTTGACTTGCAGAGCTCGGACAATTGAAGTTTGGTGCTAGTGGTAGATCCCTTGAATGAGTTCAACTGTATCACGTGGAGTAGATCGATGGTGAATGCTTTCAGATCAAAAGGGAAGATGAAATTTTTGACAGGAGAGATACAAGCTCCAGATATTGATGATTCACTCTATGATAGGTGGGATAAGGTAAATTTACTCTAATTTCATGGATACTTAATTCAATTTCAAGAATATTGCAAGAGGTTTTATGGTTTGTGAAGATGCCTATACTTTGTAGAATGAGTTGAAAGAAAGTTTTGGGGGAAAGTAATGGACCTTTGATTCATAAGATTAATAAGGATTTCTTTGAATTGAAACAAGGAAATGAATCTGTTGAAGTATATTTTAGTGAGTTGAAAAACTTATGGGATGAGTATGCATGATTAAGGCCTAAGAAGAGATGTATAGTTGATTGCGTTAATTATGCAAGTTTACCGGTGAAGAGGAATATGATAAGTTTCACAAATTCCTTATGGGATTAAATAAGGAGTAAAACTCAACTAGCCATCAGATTTTATTGATGGATTCATTTCCCAGTGTATTGGTAAAGCCTTTTCAATGATTTCCAGAATGAAGAGACAGATAGCTATTCATTGTTGTTATCAAGAAGTGCAGCATAACTCTGCAATAGCTACAGGGTTTATAGAGATAGTAAGATACCTTTTTAATGTGAAGGAAAATGCAACTGATCAGTATGAAGATTCAACTGGAATAAGAAAGAGGAATGTGAGATATGATCTAAGATGTGATAACTGTGGAAAGCTTGGACACACAGAGGATAATTGTTTCGAGATTAAAGGATAACTAAATGGTGGGAAGTCAGCAGAGAAATATCAGTCAAACAACAGTCTTTACTCAAGCCACAGTTTACCCCTCGGGTTTATCAGATGCCTTATCAGCCTGCACGGAACTTTCAAAGATATGTTGTTCATATTGTTATGGAAGAGGAAGAAACACCATTGAATGATCCAGATGCTAAACTTTAAGCTCTGGTGGAAAAGTTAGTGGAGGCATATCTTGAGAAGAAGCAAGAAGGAAAAGAACAATTGCAGGATCAATGTGGAACTGTCAACTATACTCATTATCATGATTTTGCAGATATCCTGACTACTAACTTTTCTAATAATGTTCTTGCTTTAACTGATGATAGTTGGATTATTGACAGTTAAGCATCCAGTCATATGTGCAAGAATTTATCAGTTTTTTGTTCTATTGTTCCTTTTCATAATCATGTTCTAGTATATATTCCAGATCATACCACCAAGTTATTTAAAGCCACAAGTTTAGTCATTTTAAGTCCCTCAATTACCTTGTACAATTGCTTGAATGTACCAAACTTCAAGTATAATCTTCTATTAGTGATAAATTGACAAAATCCATATTAGTTATGTTTAAGTTCTCTTCTGGGCTTTGTTTACTGCAGGACCTCAAAACGGACAAAGTCCTTGTAGAAATCAAAGAAAGTAATTGTCTATACATTTTTGACAATCAGTCTTTCAAGCCAGAAGTCATCAACAAGAGAATACACTCAGTTTTGACACACACAATTTCAAACACATCAGTAATCGATGCAATAGTCAGTCAGTTTCCATTGCCTGTTAGTTCATGGAATTATAGGTTAAGACATTCTTCCTATGATGTAATGAAACACATCAGTGTAATAAGTTCATCTTCAACTGGTAATGACATTTGTTTAGTTTTTCCTATGGCAAAATAACACAAGTTACTTTTTTTGGATCTAGTGCCAGTCTCACTCAATCATTTTTTTTTGCTTTGATTCATATTAATATTTGGGGCCTTATAAGGTCACTTATATTAGTGGTTGCAAATACTTCCTCACTGTAGTAGATGACTTTACAAGGTGCACCTGGACTTATTTGATTAAGACTAAAGATCAAGTGCTTTTTCTTCTCATCAATATTTTAGGTTTGAACAAAATTCTGCTTGGTTTTTTGTTTTTGGTTTTAGGGATAAGTTTGCAAAAAATGGAGGAATGAGCACGTGAATATTCTTGTGGAACGAGTCGTACGAAGCCTCGAGCTAGATGAATGACACGTCCCATTCCATATGAATGTCTCTCGCGCTGCCTATATTTCCCAATGAAGAGGCAAAGACACTCAATAAAAATGTGGCTTTTCCACCGCAGAACCCTAAAACCCCTTTTCAATACTTTCCCTTGCCCAAGCACAAATCCATCCCTAACTCCCTCAATTCTTGTCCAAATTCAACGAAAATTGTCTCAAATCCTTCCTATTCAGATTGTGCACAAACCCCATCTATTTTCTCACCCAATTACAACCTAAATTTTCCTAAATTTGAAGGAGTGCAGTTCATCCATTTCGAGTTCTTTCTCCCAAGAACTTAAAATTTCTTCCATTTTTAGTGCTTATTGGTTTCTGCTTTGAAGGGGATTTCGCACATCCAATGAGGGTCAATTATTCGGATTCACTTACTAGTCTCCAAAAGGGTATCTAGACCAAACCCTATTTCTCTGAATTGTAGGTTGCATGATAGATTTGGTTTGGGATTAGAGCTGATTTTGCATATTGGGTTGAGTGGGTGTTGGAGTGATTTTTTTGGATTGTTTCATGTTTTGTATGTTAAGTATAGATTTGGGGCTGCACCTTTGTTGTATATGTTTTGTGCTATTTTTTCATTATGCCACCTAGACGTACTGTGTTAAAATTTGACCCGAGCCCTTCTTTTTTTGGGAATTCATAGGCTCAACCTGATTCAATAAAAGCGATGAGCTCGGCTATGTTGATGCCTCATCGTTGAGACCAGGGTTAGTTAACACAAAAGTCCTGAAAAGCTTAAGCTTCACAGACCGATCAAGAACATATTGGAAAAAGGGTTGGCTTAGAGGGTTTCATAGAGAATGAACCCCTTACATATAAGAGGTACACTCTTGAGTTTCGTGTCATTGGAAGGAAAGAACACGATGAGCAGGTCAACCCAGTGGCAAACTTTCACTTGGGGACAAGCTCTGCACCATGACTTTTAGGTAGAACACCCATTGCTTTGGGTGGAGCACAAGGATGATGTGCTCAACAGCGGGTTCAGGTGGACCGTTCTAGTTTGCTATTACCCGATGATCGCATGTGAAGGTGATAAAAAATATTGATATCATACATCCTGCTATGAGGTATGGGGCTTGGTTTCTTACGATTGTAGTGTTCTGCCATGGAGAGGCTAAAATGTGTACTTGGGAGGAATGCCTTTTGCAGTGGTTGATTTGTACTATTATAGCTTGCCTAAAAATAGTGGGGCACTTTCCGATCAGTGCTGCCTAGCGTCAACTATAGACAGAGGCAAGCTAGCTATGGGTAGTATGATATCACTAATAGCTATTCGTCTTAGCTTTATGACGGGTGAGAGCATACAGATAAACCCTAACGAGACCAATATGCTCACTTTGGGTGCCATGGCACCCGCGGGGATGATATAGCATGAGAGCGAGCAGGTCTATTGGCACCACAAGGGATCCAAGCTCATGAGACTCCCATAGAAGGATAAGACTTAGCCAAGTCGGCATTCACACTTGAGGACCTTATTGAACCCGACCTGAGGTTGGGATAAGCCTTAGCAGATGAGGATGACTTTGAGTAGGAGGCACATGCACATGTTCAGGGATATGAACACATGGAGGAGGATCCAGTTCAGCCATAACTGTAGTATGCAGAGTTCCAGCCACCACTATAGCCACCGGCTTTTGAAAATCATGTAGTCCAACTATCTCCGCCCTTGGGCCTTGTTTACATAAGGGATATTTCTTACCATTCTTTTGGACGACAGAGTTCTATGGATTCTAGCGGACAAAACAGGTGAGACACCACATCTTATCTCATTTTGATTATTTTTGAGATCAGACTGGGCCCAGTGAGCCTCAGCCATGGCATCATCCTCAATGGAGTCTCTTCCGGAGCATGCTATACCAGGGTTCAGACACCCTAGCTACTCATAGTCGCCACCTCTGGAGCCCGAGTTGATGCAGAAGTAGGGTGACTCCATTTTGAACCCAGATAGGATATGAGTCATATCGCTTACATGTTTGACTAGCATGAGGCGGAGACAACTATCAGTTTTAAACTCTAGGATAACCAGGTTTATGAGTTGAGGTGTAATGTTGTGGATCTTTGTCATGGCATTGCGATGATCACAGAGAGGGTGATAGTTGTAGGCATAGTTGATGAACAGGGTTATAATGATCCATGTGGGTAAGGGCGTGGAGCCGGATGTGGTGGACGGTATTGAGGAGGTTGAGTGATTCCGGCCTTTGTCCTACCTTAGTTATATGCATTTGGGACAATACATTGACTCAGTGTGGGGGATGGATCGGAATACTCCATGGCATTTCCCTTGTTTCCATTGTTCATTTTGATCATTGATGAACTATATTTTCCCTTTATTTCCCCCCACTTTTTTGTAAAAGTTTTATTTATTTATCTTTTAAGAACTTTTTTTTATAGGTGTGAGGGAACCTTTGATGTAGTTTGGTTATATTGAGACATTTGGTGGTATATTATTTTTCTTATTTTCCATATACTATGAAGATTACTTTTGGGCCTTTTGTGCTACACAAAAATGAAAACATATTCCCCTAAGTCAAAACCAGAAAGGGTGACTTAGGAAAAATTGGGAGGTGCAGATAGGTTGAAAATCCAAAAGGACAATCTATGCAAAAATGAGAGGACAAATGGTGTGGAAAAAAAGTGAAGGTAAGCTTTGGGGGGAAAACAAAAATGTGTGAAGCTAGGATGAAAACTCAAGAGGGCTTCTAGGAAAAATGATAGAAAATGAGAGAAATTTGAATGATTCTATGCTTCTCTTGGTTTGTCTATTTGGTGGCTTTTTTGGTACAGTAAGCTAGTTTTAACATTTTCAACCTCACCTTTGATTGGTATATTGGCTGTTTAGGTTATCTTAGGTTTTGAGATATGAAAGTGTGACAGATTCTTATGTCTTGGGGGCTAGAGTAGTCTAGAAATAAAATGTTGAGTGTTTTGAGAAAACCTTTGCATGCTAATTTACGCTTAGGTCTTTGCTTGTTCTTATTTACTCAAGGACGAGTAAAGGTTTAAGTGTGGAGAAATTCATGAGACGTCATATGCTTGTATTTTATGAAACATTTAACATCTCTTTTGTTATCTTTTGGTTGGTAGATTACTAGATTTAGGTAGGTTTACATCATAAGGGGTTTAGATTACCTTTTTCGATTTTCGTATCTAAATCCTTCATGTTGTAACCTATTTTGAGTCTAATGGAATTATGTCCTTACGAGCATTAAGATTATATTTTGTGAGCTCTTTTTTAGATAACTTGTATGCACTTCAGAGTAGATTAGTGAAGGACATTATCAAGGATGTTAGAAGACTGAAGGCTACAAGTCAAAACGTGGTAGTAGAGGCATGTGCCAAAGAAAAGAGAAAAAATCCAGAAGATTCAAAGAAATGACAGACCATGTAAAGTGGCATGGCCCGTTCCATAGATTGTGCTGGGAAACAAAGGCCAGAAGAAGAGGCCATGCAAATCAGCATGACTCGTGCTCGAAGAACGTAGGAAGTTGAAGGTCCAGACGACGGGGCGTACAACGGGGCATGCAATATGGCCTGTCCCACATGGTCAGAAGCCAGTTTGAAATTTACCAACCGATGGTTGTGTAATATAGCATAGCTCACGTGCTCAAAAGGCACGAAATAAGGCTCCAGTCGATGCCTCGTTCACTATTGCATGGGTCGTGGTAGCCGCGACATGTGCTACAGCACGAAAAGTGCTAGCTACGTATTATATAAGCAACCTTTACTCTCCTGGGGTTAAAGAAATAGTTAAGTAGTCATTTCTATTCTAGTTGTAGGAAAAGAAAGAGGTCATCTTCTCTCCTCATTTATTTTCCTAGATCTATGATATTAAATCTAATTATTACCATAGATTTACTGTCTCTAGAGTAGTTTATTTTCTTGGGGTTGTATTTGTATTCATTACTCGATTAGGATTTATGAGATTCAAAGTGCCCTATATTTCTATGCTTATGAATATTGTTCATGATTTGACGTTTCTATTCTCATATGGTTTATGGCATGATATGTTTTATGATTCATGCATGATTTCTTTCATAGTATAATATCATGCTAGGCTAAAATGCTAATTTGAAAGTGTTAGATTACTGCTATTATATAATTGAGAGTACCATAGAGTTGAGTCCATGATCTTCACCTAAAAGTATGTGTTAATTAATGCATATAGAACATTTATTAGTATGTTTTGGCTGGTTGATTGCTAGGTTTAGTCGGGTCTACATTACAAGGGGTTTTGATAGCCATTGTGGGTTTCTTGTCTAAATTCTTAGTTTTGTAGACTTATTTAAACCTGATGGATGTTATGTCCTTACAAGTATCAAGATCTTATTTTGGGAGCTTATTTGTTAGATTGCTCGTAAGTACTTCGGTGTAGATTGTAAGAGGCCATCCAAAAGGGTGGTAATAGATAGTAGAAGGCCATTCAAAAGAATGATAATAGACATAAGACCACGACTCAAAACATAGTAGTAGGTGGAACCAATCCAAGAGGAGAAAGGAGTCGAAGATCAAAAAGCGAAGAACTGGCACGGCCGTATAATATAGCACGAGTCGTGCTAGCTAAAAGGGATGGTGCCGAAGTGCATTGGCATGGACCACGTAGAACTGAATGACCCGTGGTGTTCAAGAGAGCCTCGTGTGGCTAAGTATTGGCACATGCCGTGATATATTGCACAGCCCGTGCGAACCCAAGGTCAAGATGAGAAAACCAGACCACATCCCGTGATGATTTTCATACCTACATCATCAGTTGTTTAGAAATTGACTCCTAGCTAGCGGCCGCAAGGTATTACACGGATCATACCACTTAGAAGGTAGAATCAAGCTTCTAGTCAGTGGGCTGTGAAGAATTACACGACCCGTGCCGTTCAAGCTCTCAAAAAACATTCTTAGCCGGTGACCCGTAAAAATATGTACGACCATACACTCAGAAGGCTGGATGAACAGCACCCAGCCGGCGTCCCGGACACTATTTCATGGGTCATGCCACCCCATCAAGTTAGGATTTCTCTAGTTTTGGACCTCTTTAAGGCCCATTTCCTACCTACTACATAAGGGCCTATGTCTACTAGTATTTAGTAGTTATGCTTAGTAAAATAAATTATTCTCCAGGTACCTAAGAGTAGGTAGAAAGAGAAAGGGAATAACCCTTCTCTCTTATTTTAATCTGTGATGTACCGCGTGGGCTGTGTGCTAATGCACGGCCCGTGCTGCTGCATCCACCTAGGGGTTCTCTAGTTTTGGGCCTCTTTAAGACCCATTTCTTACCTACTATATAATTAACCTATCATTACTAGGGTTTAGTAGTTAACATCATTAAAATTTTCTATTCTCCTAGTTTCTATGAGTAGGTCAAGAGAGAATAGAAATAACCCTTGTCTCTTATTTTAATCTTCCTAGTTTTTCCCTATGACATTGAATCCAATGGTAAAATTGGGTTCAATACTTAGAGATTATTTTATTTTCTTGGGGATCTAATTTGTATTCATGGCTTGGTAGATATTTTGTGAGATTTTAGATTACCCTATCTTATATGTATATGAATATTATGATTGATTCGCAATTTA
>JAUOBV010483553.1:0-10118 GCA_032360425.1 Rubia occidens | reverse complement strand
AGGCTTATACTAACTTAAGCATCGGAGTATTTACCCCCCGGACACCGGGGGCTTTGTCTTGCAGATCGGACGCGATTTTGGGATCACGACGAGAGATCTACTTTGGTGAGTATTCTGCTTCATCACACACCACGAAAATCATATACTAAACTCAACATTCATATTTCAAAAAAATAAAATCAACATTCATAATCTATGACATCCTCAATCCTCATTATCGTTGGGGAAGAATAAAAATATTATTTGTGATTTAAACCCGAACAGCAACACACATCTATTAAATTTTGACCGAATAAGAAAATGAGAATCTGCTAGGGAAATTTACAAGCAAATTGAAATCCCACGAAGACACTGATTACGGATGGAAAAAACACTTTCAAATAAAAAATTTAACACTAAAATCAACCTTCAAAATCTATGAAATGCATTACGATCATTTTCGCATACATAAACATAAACTCCAATTCTCAGTCATTAGCTCGCCCTAACTTACTGGCCAAAAGAAATACTGCAAAACCTAAACCCGGAGAAGAACAGTTAAAAGAAATTTTCTTTTAGAAAAACATTTAGCGTGAGGAGAGATGGGGAGAAAACCTGCAAAAGGTATCGATGCCGGTACGAAGGTGGCGAGCCGTCGGAGCAGTTACAGTTATTTGGGAACGACAAGGGAATGACGTGAGCATTAAGATTTTTTTTTGTCATATTTTAACTATTCCATTTGTTTTCATTATGGAACCATTCGTATTTATCATTTAATTAATAAGTGTAGAGTGGGGTGAGTCATCTATGCATTACGCGAGTTTAAGGATGGATCCAAATATATTGTGATGTTTAGATTATTCATGTACACACTTTTTGATCAATTTTCTCAAGAAATGTTTCGCCATAAATTTGAACTAATATTTAGACACGATTATCATTATGTGAGATATTGTTAGATTCCCTGCACGATGTATCTTCAAAATATCATATTTTAATACATCATTATTATAGGTCAATAAGTTTATTGTTTGTCGAACATGGGTTGAGAAAATGGACCAAAATGTTTGCTGATTCGACTGGTACAAAGTAGAACTTGAAACGGCACGGGGTACCTTACAAACTCATAAAGACACGATGTTCCTCAATTGGAACCAAATTGAGTTCCTAATTTCGTTGCCATGGGATGTGGACTTCCTGTTTTGGTCCTAGATTCCGGTCCTCCTCTATAATCTCATCCGCTTTTTTTTGGATCAATTTAAATTCCGTGTTCAGAATGCTATTCAGCTTGAATGATATTAAAAGGTCGAATTGGCTTACTATTTTGGAACCCCACATGACTCCAACGATAAAAATACTACTTTTCATTCATTTTCCCAAATCAAAGAAGGCCTCATTCAACAACTACAATTGTAACTCAATACACAGAATTATTCTACAGACTAACAAAAGTCTATAGATAAAGGTAACTAAGAAATAATATATAGATAGGAATAAATATCAATACAATTATATTTCAAACTTTCACATCGCCCTAATTTTCCTATATTTTGTACTCTATCAACTTAGGGTTCCAAAGAGTTGTTGAGTTGTTGAGAAGGAGATGCCAAGCAAAACAATTCCTTTCATTGTTGATGTCTTCTTTCGAATAGTGCCTTTAGAAGAACCCGCGAGTAGGAAGTTAGTAGAAAAAATTATGTTGAGATTGAGACCTAATTAATGTTTAGTAGAAGAAAATTTATAATTTCCTTGTCTATTTCAAGTAAATACGACGTTACTTCTACTATGTACTATATTGCGTACAACATTACGTAATAGTCGCACTTCCATATTTTTCGCTTGTTTCTTGTACTTATTTAAAAAACCATATAATTTGAAACATCTAGAAATACATTAATTAAATCCTATTGGCAAGAAGAAGTAATTGCACCGTATTATACATTGATTTCGACCACTTCAATTTGATTGCACCACCTTTGCTTGTGTCCTTCATAATGGACTCCAAAATCATGATGAAAGTTTCGGATGGTCAAAAGTGCAATGAATCCATCCAAAACATCTGTTTCTTTGTCGCAACAATCATGATCAATTACCAATGGTCCCTAAAAGAGTTAATTTAATGTTCATTAAAATGCATAAATTATGTTTGTAAACGTAATGAATATCATATCTATAACCATTCAATGTAGGGCACAATGAATAATTCCTTATCCTTGTTCCCAAGATTTTTTGTGAATGTATTCGATTCTCTATTTGTTTGTACAACCGATGTCTTGAGTCATCACCGGGCACATGTATCGGCCCATCCTTTCTTTTGATTACACATCAAATACATGTACATTTAAATTAATTTTTTGGCATTTGTTGCAAAAAGTTTGAAAGAAATAAATAGCAAAGAGTAATTATATATATATATATATATTACTCACAAGATGTACATGGACATTAGTTTCTGATTAACATAGTGATATTACCTACAACTACAGCATGGGGTTTTTACTAATAAGAGGATCCATAAAATTTACAAATACAGTGAGTATGTAATGTTTAAAATAGAAAAAAATAAATTCTAACTCAATTTAGAAATTGTTCAAAATGTTTTACCCCAATTAGGAAATATATCTAAACCGGAATCCCAAACTAAACTAAATTTTGTTATTTAAGAAAATAAATCTAAACTAGATCATTATATTTTAACTTATGTATCTAAAAATATTTTTACATCACATTTGTAAATCACATACAGTAGTCAACCCAATACAGTACTACAACATTTTCATTCTGTAGTGTTCGAGACGTGCACAATTAATGTAAATATAGAACCCTAATGACTATATTATATGAATATATTGATATTGAAACATTAAATTTAATTAATGAATTGCACATATTCACAGAAAACATGCCCATGAATCGCACATAAAATTGATACTACTGGAAATTAACACTGCCAATTAATACATCACTTGTGTTTGATGTGGCTACTTTTGTATTTAACTATTCTTCTCTTGCTTGTAGCTAGAATTTGTATCACAATTACTCGGTGTACTTGGCGGAAAGAGACGGCAAATTACTTTTTGCATTCATTTTAAGGATGAAGTTCTGGTTGTTAAAAAGTATCGATCACAATTACTTATTTCCTTATTCTAATCATATTCGTTCATGTCAACATCTTTCGAAGTTAGCTAACCCGATAGTTGAATGGTTTGAGATGTAAAGTAAAATTCCTGTAAACTTTAAATATTTCCTATTTAATGTAGGCTAGTTGCAAAGTTTCAGGTAATTGTCCATTTTTTAAAAATTAGTTACACATAAACTACAAAGAATTTTCTAATTAAGATGTGAAAATAATCCCATTTGAGTAATGTTTGTCAATAACTAGCCAATTCACATCTGTTGTCCAGCCAATATGTCTGATTTGTCCAATGTCTACATAACTTTTTTTTTGTACTCTTGGAAAGGCATAGCCTTACGTGTTCTCCCAAACTAAGGTACTATAATTTCACTATGAGATTAAAAAATAGTGCAAATAAATTAAATTTTACTTTAAATTCGTACATGAACTTTGAAATAAAATGTCTTTTCCCATAGTTTAAATCATGGTAGAAGTCAAACTTCAACTTTTGTTCAGAAATGAGGCAACGGAAAAATACTTCACATGATAATTCTCTTGAGAAACATAAATACCCGGGTAGTTACACTAGGTAACATTTTGCACAAAATTTGCGTAGGTTAATGTCTGACTTCTGACTTTGATAGTAAGGTTTCTTGCATTGTTTGAGGTGGAAATTTGCAAAAAATATGCACACTCAAGCATTGATATCTTGAGTTTGAACTATGGTTTTGTTGATTTTCATCCTTATTTTAGCTATATATTTGAATTTTCAACTCTAATTCCTCTGAAGTTTGATGTACCGGAGCAAACCCAACAATATTAAGGTTTTAGTTGTACACGGTGAATCTTGTAATTTCTTTAATGCAAAGAATATATGAAGGCAGTGATTCGGATATCAGACCCCAAACTGACGCTGCAGCCAGACTGGCTTCTTAACTGCCAAAATATAATAGAGTAATAGGTGGTGCACTGAAGCAAAACAACAAGTGGATAGCTGAGCATATAACAGTTACAGTGAGAAAGACACTCAACATACCAAAACATTAGGTTCTAACTTTCATATTATTATGAATGGTATTGCGGTTACGAAATATAGACATTGCAATCCAAATTGCCGATGTAAAATGAAGATGAAAATTTATCTCCACTCATGGAATCATCAAATTGTGTGATTTGAATTGCCACAAATAAACATCTATTACACATTTGTAAATCACATGCCATACCTAACCATATACCACACAAAAAATGTTTTCAATCCATATTCTTCACGACATGTCAAAATTTGTGAAATTATAGAACTTAGTTACTATAAATTAATTTATTAACATAAAACCATTTAATAAAATTAATTAATTTTTTGAAATTTCCTATTAGTTGCACGCATTCACTAACACCATGCCCATTAATCGCACATAAAATCAGATAACTTGAAGTAATTTTGAAACCATTAAAAGTTGTGTATTTAAATTACACAAAATACCATACATTTATATAATAACAGCTACATCCAAAGGAACCACCAAATCAATACGTGGGCAGGAAATTCTATTCTCTCAGAAACATTATATGCCCAAGCATATGGATCGATATTCATATTGCCATGACCAACAGCCTGAATGATGGCAAGAAGCTTTCTTTCACAGTAATTGAATCGAAAGAGTAGCAATCCTGAATTAATGTTCTTCACGTATGATAAATGCGGGCTCAGCAAGCGTGTTAACTGATAAGGCAAAAAAATAAACACCTTAGACATGTGAATCCATCATTTTTTAATACATAATACAAGCACACAAAGTATTTAAGAAAACACCCAACATTTGAGATGCTATAGAGCGATGGAATACCAAATAGTTGTTTTCTAAGCCACTCTTTCATGGTGATCTTTATGCAACCAAATATTACAACAATGAGATTGGCTTTTTCCAAATTCCTCTTAGTGAAAACCACTTAATTCATCTGAAAGGCTTGTAGTTTTCTTCCAGGCATCGTACTTCAAAATTAAAACCTTACATGGTAAAATCACAATATATTACAAAATGAACATCACCTTAAGGGTGTCTAGTTTCACATATGCATATAAATTTAACACGCAAAAATGAAAATGTTCGAGGGTTTGGGGGAAATTTCTTGGAAACATTCAACCAAATTCAAAACATAATTTAAAAAAGCATACATTATGCACAATACGGAAATTATACACTAAAATCAACATTCATATTAAAAAAAGAGAAAATGATAGACAACATTCAAATTTAATGTTTTCAAATTTTGACTAAAAGAGAAAATGATAATCCGCGAGGTTAATTTTTTGAAACTTGCCTAATAGTCCACGCATTCACGAAAAAACATGCCCATTAATCGCACATAAAATTGGATACCTTGAGGTAATCTTGAAACCACTAAAACTTGTAAATTTAAATTACACAAACTACCATACATTCATGTAACAACAGCTACATGCAAAGGAACCACCAATCAATACATGGGCATAAAATTCTATTCTCTCGAAACCATTATGTGTTCATGCATACAGATCGATATTCAAATTTCCATGACCAACAACGTCAATGATGGTAGGAAGCTTCCTTTTAGAGTAATTTAATAGAATGAGCGGAAATCTTGGTTTAATGTTATTCAGGTATGATAAATGTGGAGTTTGTAAGCTCGTCGACAGATAAGGCACAAAAATAAAAACCTTAGACATGTGAATCCATCATTTGATTAATGCATACTACAAGCACACAAACTATTTCAGAAAAGGAAGAAAATATTCAAATCAACACCACACCTTTGAGATACTATAGTTCGATGGCATACCAATTAGTTGTTTGCTAATCCATTTTTTCGTGGTAATCTTTTTGCAAACAAATATTACCAACAAGACAGGCTTTCTCAAAATTTCTCTTAGTGACAACTGCTTCATTCATCTGAAAGGCTTTCTGTTTTCTTCCAGGCATCGTCCTTCAAAATTGGAACCTGACATGGTAAAATCACAATATATTATAAAATGAACATCACCTTAAGGGTGTCTAGTTTCACCTATGCATAAATATTTAACACGAAAAAAATCAAAATATGTTAGGGTTTGGGGGCAAGTGCTTATAAACATTCAAGCAAATTCAAAACATAATTTAAAAAACCATACGTTATGCACAATACGAAAATTATACACTAAAATCAACATTCTTATTTAAAAAAAAATCAACAATCATAATCTATGGCATCCTTAATCCTCATTATTTCTGGGGAAGAACGAAAACATTATAGGCGATTAAAAAAAAGCAACAACACACAACTATCAAATTTTGACAAAAAGAGAAAATGATAATCCACGAGGTTTTTTTTAAACTTCCCTAATAGTTGCACGCATTCACTAAAAAAACTTGCCTATTAACCGCACATAAAATTGGATACCTTGAGGTACTATACATTCATGTAATAACAGCTACATGCAAAGGAACCACCAATCAATACATGGGCAGAAAATTCTGTTCTCCCGGAACCATTATGTGCTTATGCATACAGATCGATATTCAAATTTCCATAACCAACAACCTCAATGATGGTAGGAAGCTTCCTTTCAGAGTAATTGAATAGAATGAGCGGAAATCTTGGTTTAATGTTCTTCAGGCATGATAAATGTAGAGTTTGTAAGCTCGTCGACAAATAAGGCACAAAAATAGACACCTTAGACATGTGAATCCATCATTTGTTTAATGCATACTACAAGCACACAAACTATTTAAGAAAAGGAAGAAAACATTCAAATAAACACCACACCTTTGAGATAATATAGTGCAATGGCATACCAAATAGTTGTTTGCTAATCCATTTTTTCATGGTGATCTTTGTGCAACCGAATATTACACCAACCAGACTGCCTTTCTCAAAATTCCTCTTAGTGACAACCCCTTCATTCATCTGAAAGGCTTGCAGTTTTCTTCCAGGCATCATCCTTCAAAATTAGAACCTGACATGGTCAAATCACAATATATTATAAAATGAACATCACCATAAGGGTGTCTAGTTTCACCTATGCATAAAAATGTACACGTAAAAATAAGAATATGTGAGGATTTGAGGGAAAGTGCTTTGAAACATTCAAGCAAATTCAAAACATAATTTTAAAAAGCATACATTATGCACAATACGAAAATTATACACTAAAATCAACATTCATATTTTAAAAAAATCAACAATCATAATCTATGACATCCTTAATCCTCATTATTGTTGGGAAAGAACGGAAAAATTAACGGTAATTCAAACACGAGCTGCGGCACACAACGGTGAAATTTTGACTGAAAGATAAAATAATAATTAGCAAGGGAATTTGTTTTGAAACTTGCTTAATAGTTGCACGCATTCACTAAAAACATTCCCACTAATCCCATATAAAATTGGATACCTTGAGGTAACTTTGAAAACACTAAAGCTTGTAAATTTAAATTACACAAATCACCGTACATTCTTGTAATAACAGCAACATGCAAAGGAACCACCAATGAATATGTGGGAAGGAAATTCTATTCTTTCAGAATATTATGTGCCAATGCATATGGATCGATATTCTTATTTCCATGACCAACAGCCTCAATGATGGCAGGAAGCTTTCTTTTGAAGTAATTGAATAGAAAGAGTACCAATCTTCGATTAATGTTCTTCACGTATAATAAATACAGACTTAGCAATCCTGTCGACAGATAAGGCACAAAAATAAACACCTTAGACACCTTAAACACCTTAAAAATAAACACATTCGTTTAATGCATACTACAAGGACACAAACTAATTCGGAAAAAGGAAGAAACAAATTTAAATAAACACAACACATTTGAGATACTATAGCACTATGGTATACCAAATAGTTATTTGCGTAGCCATTTCTTCATGGTGATATTTGTGCAAGAAAATATTGCATCAACGAGACTGGTTTTCTCCAAATTGCTCTTAGTGACAACCACTTCATTCATCTAAAAAGCTTGCAGTTTTCTTCCAGCCACCATCCTTCAAAATTCAAACCTGACAATGTTAAATCACATTATATAAACACCATCTTAAGGGTTTCTAGTTTCACGTATGCATAAAAATTTAACAGACAAAAATCAGAATATGTGGGGGTAAGTGCTTGGAAACATTCAGACAAATTCAAAACATAATTTTTAAAAAACATAATTATGCACAATACGAAAATTATACACTAAAATCAACAATCATAATATATGACATCCTTAATCCTCATTATTGCTGGTGAAGAACGAAAACATTAATGGGGATTCAAACACGAGCAGCTGCATACAACATTAAAATTTTGACTAAAAGATAAAATAATAATCTGCGAGGGAAATTTTTTGAAATTTTCCTAATAGTTACACGCATTCACTAATATACATGCCCATTAATGGAATATAAAATCAGATACCTTGAGGTAATCTTGAAAACACTAAAACTTGTAAATTTAAACTACACAAACCATCGTACATTCATGTCATAACAGCTACATGCAAAGGAACCAGCATTCAATACATGGGAAGGATATTTTGTTCTCTCAAAACCATTAGGCGTTCATGTATATGGATTGATATTCATATTACCATGACCAACAACTTCACTAATGGCAGGAAGCTTCCTTTCGGAGTAATTGAATTGAAAGAGAGGCAATCCTAGATTAACATTTTTCACATAAGATAAATACAAACTTACAGGCGCAAATATAAACACCTTAGATATGTGAATCCATCATTTGTTTAATGCATAATACCAACACACAAACTATTTCAAAACAGGAAGAAAATATTTATATATACACCAAACATTTAAGATACTATAGTGCAATGGCATACCAAATAGTTTTTTGCTAAGCCATTCTTTCATGGTGATCTTTTTGCAACCAAATATTACACCAACGAGACCGGATTTCTCCAAATTCCTCTTAGTGACAACCCCTTCATTCATCTGAAACTCTTGCAGTTTTCTTCTGGCCATTGTCCTTCAAAATTCAAACCTTACAAGGTAAAATCACTTTATATTACAAGATGAATATTACCTTAAGGGTGTCAGGTTTCATGTATGCATAAAAATTTAAAACCCAAACATCAGAATGTCTGCAGGTTTTGGGGAAAGTGCTTGGAAACTTTTAAGCAAATTCAAAACATTATTTAAAAAAACACACATTATGCACAATACGAACATTAGGCACTAAAAATAAACATTCGTATTAAAAAAAAGAAAAATAAATAATCATAATCTATGACATCCTTAATCATCATTATTGCTGGGGAATTACGAAAATATTAACGGTGATTCAAACACGAGCAGCAACACACAACTGGCAAATTTTGACCGAAAGAGAAAATGATAATCTACGAGGGCAATTTTTTGAAACTTGCTTAACAGTTGCACACATTCACAAAAAAAGCATGCCTACTAATCACACATAAAATCAGATTCCTTGAGGTAATCTTAAAACCACTAAAACTTGTAAATTAAATTATACAAACTACTGTACAATTATGTAATAACAGTTGTATCCAAAGGAATCGCCAATCAATACGTGGACAGGAAATTATGTTCTCTCAGAACCATTCTGTGTTCATGCATATAGATCAATATTCATATTGCCTAGACCAACAGCCTCAATGACAGCAGGAAGCTTCCTTTCGGAGTAATTGAATAGAATGAGCAAAAATAATGGATTAATGTTCTTCACGTATGACAAAGGCATGCAAGCCTGTCGACCGATAAGGCACAAAAATAAACACCTTAGACATGTGAATACACCCGTTGTTTAATGCATACTACAAGCACACAAACTATTTCATTAAAGGAAGAAAATATTTAAATAAACACTGAGATACTATAGCACGATGGCATACCAAATAGTTTTTTGCTAAGTGATGTGTCCATTTTGTATGGATATTTTGTGATATTTTTGTATTCATTTCGGTACACTTTGGTGCTTTGAAGACTATGTTTTACCTCAAATTCTTATTATTGGAGTTGAAAGCAACCTTATCGCTTT
>JAUOBV010483442.1:0-10120 GCA_032360425.1 Rubia occidens | reverse complement strand
GCACTTAGGTCCCTCCAAGAAATTTGGAATTGTCGAATCACAAAATTGGCGACACCAAAATTCAATTGAATAATATATGATTACAACTTTGCAATTTGGGCATGTATGGGTGAATGGAAGGGCCTCGAAAGTCAACATTCATTATTTGTACAAAAATTTGGAAAATTACACTGTGGCCTAAAATTGTGTTTCCCCATTATCCATTGCACCGAAATACATGATTTTTGTTATTCAAAAATTTATATTCTTATTTATATTAGGTCAATAAAGATTGATCGTTGATTAATTTCAGTCAACCTAGTTATAATTTAAGTGAACGATTCTGAAAGTTAAGAAAAAAATAATTTAGTTTAGAGCGGCAACGCGCAGCTGCGCCCATCTTATAAAATTTTTGGAACAAATTTTAAAAATAGTAACAAATTATTTTGAATTTTTTGGTAGGAAAATTGAATTTAAAAAATTTTAGCACTGATTTTTTAATTAGCACAAATTTTTTGAAAACCGGTGCTAAATTATGGAAAATATTTTGCAATTTTTGGTGGGAAGATTGAGTAAAAATATTTTTGGCACCCTTTTTTTGAAAAATCGGTGATAAATTTTGGCAATTCTTTTTACAATTTTTGGCTGGAAGATTGAGTTTAATATATTTTAGCACCAATTTTTTTTAATTAGCACCGATTTTTTGAAAATCGGTGCTAATTTTGGCAATTTTTTTGAATTTTTTGGCGGGAAGATTGAGTTTTAAAAAGTTTAGCAAATTTTTTGAAATTTTTGGCGGGAAAATTGAATGTGAAAAAGTTTAGCAACGATTTTTTAAAATTAGCACTGGTGTTTTGACAACCGATGCTAAATTAGCACCGAATTTTTAAAAAATGGTGCTAAAAATTTGGGGTACCGAATTTCAAAAAAACGGTGCTAAAAAAATTTGGGCCGCCGGTTTTTGAAACCGGTGCTAGAGGCTGTTTTCTGTGGTAGTGTCAGTTACTATATTTTTTTAGAGTCCATTTCCTGCAACACCGTCTCATGGTGAGACTGAGGGGTAATTAGAAACTGTGAATAAATAAAAATAGGAGCTGGATAGTTTTTGATGTCGAAATATAATAATTTAGATTTTGGGGGTCAATATTTAAAAAACCACTGAAATCTAGGAGACAAAATGCAATTACACAAAACAAATAGATTCAGTTATCGCCGGTGAACTCAATCGCCATTGTCCTCGCTTCCGGAGCTCTGAGTGTAGCAAATCCTTCCCGTTCCATCGTTTCTAGTGGTTTCATCGCTACGATTTTGATTTTTGAAGGTTTTATCGTCCGATTTTATGGGTTTCTTCCTTATCGCATTTCAAGGGTTTCAGCATCATCGCGTTTCGCTGCTTTCGTCCTCATTAGAATTCACGATATCATCGCCGTGTTCCCTCCTTTTCGTACTTGCCGAATTTCGCTTGGTTTCGGTGACTTAGATTTGTCTGATTTCATCTATTTCTAGAATGTAATCGTTGCCGGAATTTGACGTCACTAGAATCTGGTTTCATCTGATTTTTGAGGATGATGATATAATCTGGGCTGGATTTGGGCTTCCACCGACCCATCTACCTTTCAACCCATTTTTCAACCTTTACAACCTTTTCCCAACTTAATAAAAAATTGATGCTTAAAATACTCCAACTAAAATAGTTTAAATTAAAATATTAAAACATCAAATTACAATATTAAAACGTCAAGCTAAAATATCAAATTAAAATAGTAAAAAATAAAAATCAAATTAAATATTAAAACATCAAACTAAAATAGTTAAACATCAAACTAAATTATTTAAGCACCAATTTTAAATACATAAAATAAAATACCGTACATGTAAAATAAAAATAGTTAAACATAAAATAAAAATACTAAAAATACATATAAAAAATTAAATAGTTAAAAATCAAATAAAAATAATTAAACATAAAGCACATGTCAAAATATTTAAACATCAAATAAAATACTAAAATACACATCTAATTATAGTAGAATCATATTAATACAATAAAATATATATAATTTAAAAGGTTAAATACTAAATAGAAGTACAAATAAATTTTAAAATGTAAAAATATGCACTAAAATGTAACACTAATATCGAGAAAAGTAAACGTCAGTATTAAAATTTAAAGCACTAATTAAAACTATAGAAACATCAAGGCATGCTTTGAACAAAGGTACACATTAATTTAAAAACATAAAAGTGTGCACTAAAATGTTACATCGGGAAAAATAAAAGGTCGATAATAAAATAAAAAAACAATCCATACTATTAAAGTATTAAGAATTCATTAAATAAAGATATAATGTTCAACAATAAAATACATCAATATTAATTTTTCAAATAACAAGCTAGAAAGTTAACACATCAATCAAAAAGAAAATATAGGTTAAAACTTTAAAATTAAGATAATAAAATATCCCAATCTAGAATAAAAATAAGTAAAATGTGAAAATTTTAACATATAAACACAAGATTTTCAATAAAAAATCCAAATTTAACTTTAAACACATGATTTTAGTAGGGAAAAAAAGACTTTTGCTATAACATCACAAGAATTGATTGAAACATCAAGTACTGAAATTGAAACATCAAGTCCGGTAATAAAATGGAACTCATTGCACGGAAATGGGGAGTAAAATTGACCCGTGAGATTTTTCAACCCAGATTCTTGTCCTAGAAAATTTGTATGGTCCGAAATCATTAATTCTCCAATTATTTATGCCCAGCACCTCTCAAAAAGTGGTATTTGCATCCAAATCCCTCCTCCCTTTCCTAAAATTTGTTAAATTATATTTGAAACTCCATCAAATGAACTTCATAATATTACACATTAATTTTTAGTCTAACTGTGAGACGGTCTCGCACAACACTTTGTCTTTATCTATCTTAACTACTAGTAAAATTCTTACATTCAATCACTTTTCAATTTAAAACTTAAACAAGGCTGATATTTTAACTAATAGATAATTATTTTGGAGAACGTCTCACGAGAATTCTTATTTCCATAAATTAATGTGAGGCGGATGATTACAATACAATTTATGTTAAATAATTTAGTATCTAAAATCGCAGGTCAAAGATCGATATAGAGTAAAAGTGGGTTATAACAATAAAATCAGGCCAAGCAAAAAACAGGTGAAAAATAACTTGAATTCGTGAAGTATGAATTGGTCCCGTCCTGTTCTTAGGAATTCCGAATTTTTCCTATTCCTAATACCACCTCCTTTGAAACTTAAGTTTGTGGGTGATGTTAGTTGTACGTTTTGGACTATGGGTTTTTGTGTGTGTTATGGATGAGTGGGTTTGATGTCTATGAGAGTAAACAAAAATGGAAAAGTATTGCCAAATTCGTGAAAAGAGGTGGCAGCAGAATATAACGACTAGGTGGTTTGGTTGAGGTGTGTTTATAATCAAATCTGATGTATTTTAAAGAGAAAATTATTTTTATAATCTTACCTAATTCACATAAGTGTGAATATAACCTTTTGATAATTGAAATTAGAAATGTAATCTAACATAGTAAGTGTAAGTGTAAATGTACCCGTTCCAACATATTTAGGCCGAAATTGGATGAAAAGTCAATTTAAACCATCTAAAAAAAGAAAATGATGAATTTACTATTGTAGCCTTGATTACCCTAATCTTCTTCTCCTCCTCCTCCTCCTCCTCCTCCTCCTCCTCCTTCTGCTTCTTCTTCTTCCGAATTCGTGAAAAGAGGTGGCAGCAGAATATAACGGCTGGGTGGGTTCGGTTGAGGTGTGTTTATAATCAAATCTGATGTATTTTAAAGAGAAAAATATTTTTATAATTCTACCTAATTCACATAAGTGTGAATATAACCTTTTGATAATTGAAAATACAAATATAATCTCAGATAGTAAGTGTAAGTGTAAGTGTAAACCTACCCGTTCCAACATATTTAGGCCGAAATTGGATGAAAAGTCAATTTAACCCATCTAAAAAAATGATGAATTTACTATTGTAGCCTTGATAACCTAATCTTCTTCTTCTTCTCCTCCTCCTCCTGCTTCTTCTTCTTCCGAATTTGTGAAAAGAGGTGGCAGCAGAATATAACGGCTGGGTGGGTTTGGTTGAGGTGTGTTTATAATCAAATCTGATGTATTTTAAAGAGAAAAAATATTTTTATAATCCTACCTAATTCACATAAGTGTGAATATAACCTTTTGATAATTGAAAATACAAATATAATCTCAGATAGTAAGTATAAACGTACCCGCTCCAACATATTTAGGCCGAAATTGGATGAAAAGTCAATTTAACCCATCTAAAAAAGAAAAAATGATGAATTTACTATTGTAGCCTTGATAACCCTAATCATCATCATCATCTTCTTCTATTATGGGTGACATCAACGGGGCCGGGTTGGTGGGCAGGGCCAGTCCAACGTAGTTTAAGGCCCTGGGAGAAAATTTTATTCTGAGTCCCTCCACAACTGATTTTATTAAAAAAATCAAGCCCTTACAGAATTTGAATTAAAAATTAAATGGTCAATCAATGAAATTCTAGTATTGAGTTCGACCAGACATAAATTAAATGGACAAAATTAATATAAAATTAATACATATAAAGAGATTCCTAAAATTACTAGGCCTATGCGATCGCAGAACTTGCATTACCCTTGGTCTGGCTATGATGGTGGGGCTAGGGTGGGGCCGATTACGGCTACAAGCATTACCACAGATACCCATCTCTAGCACCGATTTTTTGGCACCGGGTTTTTAGCACTGATTTTTAAAAATCGGTGCCCCATCCTAACTACCACCGGTGTTTTGAAGTGTAGCAACGGTTTTCAAGAAACTGGTGCTAAAATAGCACCAGTTTAATTGAAAATGGTGCTAGAGTTGTAAAACCAGTGCCAAAATGTCACCATTTTTAAGAAACCGGTGCTATAGAAAATCGATGTTAAACCTAGCACCAGTTTTTTTAAAAATTGATCCCGAAATCAGATTTTTTGAAAGTGGCACTGGTTTAATTGGCACCATTTTTTTACACTATTCACAAAAACCGGTGCTAGATGTAATATTAAATGCTCCCAACTACCACATGAAAATGAAATTAGAGTTTTGAGCTCTCTTTTTCTTCATTGATGGAGGGTTTTGTGGAAGGTGAGCTTCACCCCAAGCCATGAAGACCCATGAATGTAAGTTTTCCTTTACTTTTGTTAATTTCATAAATATTGTAGTGGTTGCAACCATTAATGCATGCATGGGGAGAGTTTAGTTCTTGAATAGAGTTTTTATCATGTTGTGGGTGTCTGAACATGGTTGTCTTTATATTGGTAGATGGTACATATATATTTATCTCCCAAGAACATGGTTGTGTTTATTTTATAATGTGTGGATATTGAATCATGGATTTATTTTTATTTTATATAATGACATCTAGATACAATGGATCGAGAATCTATTCTTGCAAGGAGAACGAAAATGCTTAACTGTCCAAGTGCAACTAGATGGAGTGGTGAGTATATTGGTTTTGTAGATTCGTTTCTTGATTATGCCTACGATAGAGAGGAGGGGATACTTTGTCCATGTAAACGATGCTTGTGTCGGGAGAGGTTGGATGAACGTGGGGTTGTTAGATATCACTTGTTGAAGAACGAATTTGATAGAGGTTGCATGGTTTGGACATTTCATGGGGAGGTAAGGTTGGTGGGTTTGATGACAAGGATGGAAACAATTGTACCATTAATGCTATGTTCGATGACATTATTAGATATTTTAAGGGGAAGCCTGAAATATTGAGTACCTTCCTAGAGGAAAAATAAAAGCCATTATATTCGGGATGTAAAAGTAATGATACCATAATATCCTTTTTGATGGAGGTTTTCAACTTAAAGGCGGCAAGTGGTTGGAGTGATGCAAGTGTGAATTCACTCTTAAAGCTTCTGAAGGATAAGTTCTCGGATGGGAATGGGATACTAAAAATTTTTATGAGGTAAAAAATTATTATGTCCTCTTGGTTTGGAATATAATAAAATACACGCATGTCCTAATGATTGTGTGTTGTATGACGGTGATCTTAAAGACGAGGTTGAATATCTTGTGTGCAAACGTTCTAGGTATATGGGTGTGAAGAGTGATGTTGATGGGTGTTTGGGTAAAAGGAAGAAAATGGTCCTGTTGGAGTGTATGTTGTATCTTCCTATAATTCCAAGGTTGAAGAGGTTGTTTGCAAATCTAAATGATGTGAAGAACTTGAGGTGACATGCATAGTGGGAAATACCATTTGACAAAAAGATAATGCATATGGAAGACGATGAACAATGGAAATTTTTTGACAAAAGGTATCCTACATTTGGTTCGGAAGTTAGAAATTTACGCCTTTCTTTGTGTACCAATGTGATGAATCAATTTGGAAATATGTCATTGAAACATAGTTCTTGGCCCGTGATGTTGGTTATCTATAATTTGCCCCCATATTTATGCATGAAACAGAAATATGTTATGATGCCTGCACTTATCTCAGGTCCCAGAAAACTTGGAAAGGACATCATTGTGTTCTTGTGACCTTTGATTGATGATTTGAAGGTGTTGTGGAAAGAAAATAGGGTGACGGTATTTGACGGCCATATGAATGTGGAGTTTAAACTGCGCACCATATTATTCTGCATGAATAATGATTTTCTAGCGTATGGAAATTTGTTGGGGTATGTTGCAAAGGGGCACAAAGCATGTCATATTTGTGAGAAGAAGACGGAATTCAAACAACTAAGCCATGGGAAGAAGACAGTGTATCTTGGGCATAGAAAATGGCTTCAAGGAAATCATAAATACCGGGATGATGTGGTCAACTTCGTTGGGGGAAAAATGAAGGAAATCCTCCATGCCACGTACCGGGGTACAGATTCATATGAAGGTAAGAAAATTGAAAGTAGTTTTGGGAAAGCACAAAGGCAGAGGAAAAATGGAATGTGATGGTTCATGGAATAAAAGGTCTATTTGTTTCGATTTACTGTACTGAGAGCGTCTTGAGGTTAGGCATTGTTTGGATGTGATGCATATTGAGAAGAATGTCATCGAAAGTATGGTAGGCACTCTGTTGAATATTCCATGGAAGACGAAAGATAGTATGAATGCCCGGTTGGATTTGGTTGAATTGGGAATTAGAAGTGACTAGCTCCAGAAATAAAGGGAAAGAGAACATATTTACCCCCCTGCAGCTTGTACATTGTCGAAGGAGGAGAGAACCTCTATTTTTTATTTTCTGAAATCAGTGAAGGTCCTTATTGGTTACTCGTCGAATGTTAGTCTGGCAGTTACAGAAGATTGTAGGATAAGTGGGTTGAAATCTCATGATTGTCGTGTTTTGATGCAGCAACTGTTAGCCGTTGCTATGTGGGCAATTTTGGAGGATGATGTAAGGTACTCAATCACTAGACTCTATTTTTCTTCAGCTCCATATGTCGAAAATCCATTGACCGCAACCAATTGGATGTCCTGCGGAAAGAGGTTTTTGTTGTACTGTGCAAGTTGGACATGTATTTCCATCCAGTATTTTTTTATATAATGGTTCACTTGGTTGTTCATTTAGTACGGGAGATAAAGGTATTTGGCCCAGTTGGTATGCATTGGATGTATCATTTTGAGCGTCACATGAAAATATTCAAGGGATATGTGAAGTGTATGAGTCAGTCGGATGCTAGTATTATTGAGAGGTATGTTACTAAAGAAGTAATTGAATGTTGCTCAAGTTATTTGGAGGATTGTGCTAGTTTTGGGGTTCCAAAGAATAGACATGTTGGTCGGCGGGTGGGAAAACTGAGGTCTAGGGAAATGTTATTTACTCTGTTGCATAGAGACTTGATGAAAGTTCATTTATATGTATTGAGAAATTGTGGGGGAAACCATAGATTATGTGACCGAGCACCTTAATTTAATCACGGAGGTTCATCCTACATGGCCCCTAATGAAGTTCAGTTGGAGCACAATGAAACGTTTGTGAATTGGTTTTATAATCGATGCACTGTCGGTGATCAGTACGACAGAAATATTTGAGCATTTTCAAGGAAGCCTAAGTGCACAATATTGATGTATTCTAGATACTACATGAATGGTTTCTGTTTTGCTACTAGGGACCAGGATTCAAGGAGCATGACACAAAATAGTGGGGTTTATGCTGAGTGTGAAACATTGTGGCAAGCAAGTAAGAAAGATAACAAACCAATCCTCAATGTCATGTCGTTTTATGGAATTATTGATAAGATTTGGGAGCTTGACTAAGAAGAATTCAAGATTCCGGCGTTCAAGTGCAAATGGGTTGACAACAGAACCAGAGTTTGAACTGACAATCCAATGGGTTTTACACTAGTTGACAAGAGTTGTGAAGCCTATGCAAATGATTCGTTTGTTTTAGCTGACCAAGCAAGGAAAGTTTTATACGTCGATGATCCGTGTAATGTAGAGTGGTTGATTGTCTTACAAGGTAAGAAATATTGTTTCAGTGACGAGATTGATTCTGAGGTTACAACAGAGAAATTAGAGTTTCCATCAGTTTCCCCTACTGATTAATAATTCGTTGGGAGACACTCGGAGGAAACACAAAGATGGAATTAGGATTGATGCAGATGGCAGAGGATTAGGGGTCGTGCAATCAAAGAAGAGGAAGGTGGTTGGAGACTAGTGGCTTAGAAGTATATGTTTGTCTCGGTATATTATGTATGTTTGTAGTATGTTTTGTACTTTATGACTGGCAAGCACTATGAAACTGTGTGATAATCGGTACTTATTTGGCAAAAGTAGTAATAGAACTAGGCACTGCCCGCAGCTGTGAGCAGCCGCTCTATAAGTACAATGTGGTTAAAGGAAATATTGAACTGGTCGTTGGTCGCAGCTGCGTGCAGCTTCTCGGTCAATGCAATCAAACAAGTGCCATTATGAAATAGGGTGTTGACCGCAGTTGCGCACAACTGCTCTATGAGTTTAAATTTTTATCGATGAACAGTAACATTCAGCTCTGTCCGCAGCTGCGTGCAACCACTCTACAAACTCTAAAAGAGCCCAACAATGTAGATATCATGACATATAGCAACAACAAACTGTAGCATTTACCCAGCTTGTAAGCTCACAATGCATGCCCGCGTCATTCATCAGCATCCAAGAGAATTTGCATGCACTTTAAAAAATGATTAAACTAAATCAACCATTACGAAACACATGCATCTTAAGCAGAGTAACATAATCCTACTTAATTAATCATCCTAAAAAACAGCATTTGTCAACATCCGCAAATAACATGCAAAGTACATGAAGATAACATTCAGAAATATGCATCATCAAAAAACAACATAATAAGACAACCGTCATACACCTTTACCTAAGTGGTCCCTCTCTCCTGTTCCGATGCACCATAGGATCGGTGACGTGTTGAACGTAGTAGTGGTTCAAAGTCCTTCACCTTCTTGCCTGCAATCACCGTCAAGTATTTCCCAACCTCCTCGGTTCAGCGAATGAGGTGATCCATCATGGACTCCAATGTGTTCATCCGCGACTCCAACTTCCCCATGAGATTTCACATGATTCGGGGCCGGATGATGCCGCTAAAGTTTCTCTCTGTCTCTTCTCGAAGACAACAAGATTGATTTGATGCATCGGATTATGGGGGAATATCCATAGATCTCCACTCGCAACCCGCTTCGGAGCACACTGTCGTGATGAGAGAAGAGAAACCGATGATGTTGTTGTGGTAAAGACTCTCCCAAATTCCTACCATGATGGTACTCCCTACATCTATGCTTAATTTTTTCTTGATTTTATAGAGCAGCAAAAGACGTGAATGATGAACTTCGGTGTTGATCCTGACCTTCTTCAGTCTTACCACAATGAAGTGGTACCACACGTTCATCTCATTCGACAAGCACTTCTTGTAGATGGTCGACCATTCCGCATGGAGATTTTTCATCACACTCTTACAATCAATGCAAACTGTCTTCACTAGGGATGTCAATGGGGCGGGTTGGGTACGGGTTATGGTACATCCATGCCCATATCCACCTAAAATTTTTGTACCCATCCCCGCCCCATCACCCATGATGGGTATGATATTAAAATCCATACCCGCCCCGTGGGTATAACAT
>JAUOBV010483223.1:0-10120 GCA_032360425.1 Rubia occidens | reverse complement strand
AGTGCTTCAAATATAACTTACATGTGTTTCTTTTAATTCTTACGTGAGCCAAAAAACAACTTGGTGCTTAGAGTATAACTCAAAGGTGCTTCAATTATTACTTATAAGTGCTTCAAATGTAAGCCGCGAGTGCTGCTACGAATTGGTACCCTAAATATAAATTAATATATTTATAATAAAAATATTGAGTGAGATATATTGTTAGATTCGTATTAATATCTATTTTTAAATTTTCAAAATTTATGCGAAATTATTATATGTAGTTAGAGCAAACATTATTAATGAAGAACGTGAAAAAGTAAATAGACCCAAACTCGTGGGACAGAGGAAAATAAAATGAAAATAATTTTTTTAAAGACGAATCAATATAAAAAGAAAGTTTTGGGGGAAATAGTTAGAGTAATTTATTCAACATTTTATTAATGGAACAAGAAAATATAAACACATACTATATATTATTACACAAGAAAGGATTCGTAGGTTTGTGAAACATCTCAAACCATATTTTTCTTTAGTAAAAGGAAAACAACATAAATATAATTAATTGTTTAATCAAGCAGATGGCGTTACTCATATTCCATCTGAGTAATTTGATGTAGTTCCATCTGAACGGAACGTAGTTTCACTAATAATTGATTATAACCTTTAACATTAAATCAGAGCCATTAGATTATAGGTAATCAATGGCTAAGATTAGTTCTCACATAAGATGGTGTTCTCACCTAAATAGGTGTTCTCACCTGAACCCACCCCTATATATATATATATAAGCACTGGTATGTCAGTGCTAGAGAGCAATACCGGTTCTAAGAATTTCATAGGTACCGGTAATATGTCAAATTAACCAAATTGTCGGCCTATAAATAAATCCATCATTGGTACACTGAATACCAGTGTTAGATACCGGTGCCTTTGAAGAAAAAAATGTCTGAATTTAATATTTTCTAGCACCAATTTTGGATGAATGACATATACCGGTGCTAACCGGTGCCTATGACATGATTAGTAATTTTGGTGCGTACAATTTTGTGAGAAAATATCTAACATTATTATGTTGATGAATGGAACTAGTAATAGTACCGGTGCTTGATACGTAGATTTTTTTTTTGAAAAATAGGTTTAGGGTATGATTTACTCTTGAAAATGAGTTTATGGTATAAGTTACTCAAAACATGTACTAGTGCTTTCCAACATGTCACAACAAAATTAATTAATTTAATATATCTATACTTAGGCAAGAATAACAAAAATCATGTATTTTGAAGTAATGGATAATGGGATAGCATAATATTGCGCCATACTGTAATTTTTCAAGACTGTGTAGAAGTAATCAGTGATGACATGCGATACCTTCCATACACCCATACATGCCCAAATCGAAAAATAGCAATCGTATACTATTGAATTGCATTTTGGTGTTGTCAATTTCGTGATTCGACTACTCCAATTTTTTTGGAAGGGCCAAGGTGCAAAAAGTAAAAACTTTACTCATAACTCAAATTGAAATCCACTCAAACTTGATGCTTCCCTATACACCCCCACTGTATTTTCCAAGTATGTAAGGGAATATTTATCAACAATTGGGCACAAGAATATTTATGTAATCCTTTCTGATTTTCCTTATTCACATATAGGGAAACATACAAATATAACCCTATACATTTGAGAAAGTGCAGATATAAGTCTGAGTTAATTTTTAGTGCAAATATAACCTTCTGGTGAGAAATCCGCCGTTGACGGCCCCAAAAATGAAAAAATGCCCTTGGACCAAAAGTTGAATTTAGGTGGACAATTATACCCTTACCCGCCGTCGGGCCGGGTAGGGTTATATCAGTACAATCTTAAAACTTATAGGTTTATCTCAGCACATTCTTAAAACGCATAGGGTTATATCAGCACATTCGTAAAAATGTAAGGTTATATCAACACATATTATAAAAGCAAAACTCATCAACATTAAAAACCCCGTGTCAAAAAATATTACAAAATAACAACTACTCACAGAGCACCAGAGGTCATACAATAATCAATCCGAACTAAACTCAACAAAATAAACAAAATAATATCCAAATCCTTATATTTTTTACCATACATACCGCATATCTCTATTCATGTAACGAGAAGCAAAAGAAAATCAAAGAATAAAACTCAAGACTGCATTAATCTAGTGAATTAAAGGGAATTCCGGATGAAAATACCATTTTTGAAAGGTTCCCACACCTCCACTTCATTGTCCGATGTGTCAACCTCGCCAAAGCTCTTTCTTTACCACTAGAATCACACTTTGGAACGTCACCAATTGGTAGAAGATGTTGAAATAGAGGCTGCGTGTGGTTGGCTTTGATTTTTTTTTTTACTAATATGACATTTTATTTTTATAGTATGTGCTGATGTAACCCTAAATATTTTTACGAATGTGCAGATATAACCATATAAGTTTTAGGAATGTTCTGATATAACCATATCAGTTTTAATAATGTGCAGATACAACCCTACCCGGTCTGGCGGTGATCCGTGTAATAATGCCATTTCCTATTTTTTTCATTTTTTTAAAAGAAGGGCAAAAATATTTTTTCATGAAATTCTGGCTAAAAGTTACCGGAAAAGGTTATATTTTCACTTTCACTTATTATCTGGGGTTATATTTGTACTTTCAATTATTACAGGGTTATATATGCACGTTCGTCAATTATGTAGGGTTATATATGCACTTGGCTCTTACATTTAAGTATTCAACTCTAAGTTACTCTAGAACATGTACTAGCGCTTTCCAGCATTTCACCAAAAAATAATTTATTTTATATTTATATATTTAAGAAATAATAACAAAAATCATGTATTTAAGAAATGGAAAATGTGGTAACACAAATTGAAGCCATAGTGCATTTTTCCAAGACTGTGTAAAAGTAATCAATGTTGACTTTCGAGTCCCTTCCATTCATCCTTACATGCCCAAATCGTAAATTGGCAATCATATATTATTGAATTTCATTTTGGTGTCGCCAATTTTGTAATTCGACAACTCCAACTTTTTTTGAGGGATCTAAGTGCAAAAAGTAGAAACTTTACTCTCCAAATTGAAATCCGCTCGAACATAATGCTACCCTATACACCCCATTGTATTTTCCAAGTCTGTAGCAGAATATTTATCAACAATCGTGCACAAAAACATATATGTAGTTCTTTATGATTTTCCTTTCTTACTTGTAAGTATTCAACTCTAGGTTACTCTGGAGCGTGTATTTGCTCTTTCCAACATTTCACAAAAATAATAATTTATTTTATACTTCTGTATTTTGGAAAGAATTAAAAAAATCAAGTATTTTGGAGCAATGGATAATGAGTTAGCACAATTTTGGCCATAGTTAATTTTTCTAGACTGTGAGGAAGTAATCAATGTTGACTTTCGAGGCCCTTCCGTTCACTCATACATGCCCAAATTACAAATTCGATATCATATATTATTGAATTGCATACTAGTGTCCCCAATTTCTTGATTCGACAACTCTAACTTTCTTAGAGGGATCTAAGTGCAAAAGTAAAAACTTTACTCATAATTTCAAATTGAAATATGCTTGAATGAGATGCTACCCGATACACCCCCATTTTATTTTCCAATACCGTAACAAAATATATATCAATAATTGGGAACAAGAACATATCCGTAATCGTTTCCGATTTCCCTTTCTTACTTCTAAGTAATCAACTCTAAGTTACTCTAACATATGTACTAGCACTTTCCAACATTTCACTAATTTTTTTTATTTTCTATTTCTATATATATATGCAACTAACAAGAATCATTTATATTGGAGAGAAGGATAATTTCGTAACAAAATTTTGGGCCACAGTACAATTTTTCATAAATATGTTAGAGGCGCTTCCGTTCACCCATTGTAGCCCGAATTTCGAACACAGAATTGTATCTTATTTAATTGTGCTTTGATGCCATAAGTTTTGTGATTTTCCGCCTCCAATTTTTTCTGAACCTGATAGTAAGAATTTAAAAAGTTATCTTCGGGATCAAATAATACTAGCACTGACATTGTTTTTCATTAATACCGGTGCTACATAATGGCGAAAAATGAATTGCTTAATTTTTTAATTCAAAATCTCGGAGGGATTGTTTAAAATTTGAAAATATTAGACTCAACACCAGTATCAGTTACTTGAGCACCTGTATGTACGTTAGTGCTTCAAACTTAGATTTTTTCCCCAGATCGGCTCTCGGGTCTAAACAAAATAAATCTATCCAATTTAAGGCTACCATAAGCAGCTGTTTTTCATATACATAGGCACTGGTATGAGCCATTTGGGCACCGGTATTTGTACCGGTGCTCTATACTTAGAAAAATAATTCTTGGGTTTGCTCCCGAGTTCAATTTATTTTTAAAAACCATTTAAAGTAGCCATAACCAGCCATTTTTGTATACATAGGCATCGACATGAGCCTTTTGGGCACCAGTATTTGTATTGTGCTCCATTTTTTTTAAAAGGCCAACTTTATTTCATATGAACTATTAATTTCTTTTGTTGATTGAATCTTAACTATTTGAACTTTGTCAGCATAAACTAAATTGGAAACCCTAAATCTAACCCACCCTCATTGTCCTCCCACTATCACTAGTCGAGAAAGCTCTATTACAGGCAGCATTAGAGGCGGTTCTGATAGAACCGCCTTTATTTGAGGCCAGGAAGCATTTATGAGTTTAGAAATCCCTTTAAAGATGGTTCCACTTTTAATGGCAATCGATTGAAGGTGGTTCCGCCTTTGAAACTGCCTTTAATTGAGGTCCAGACGCATTTCTGAGTTTGAAACTAGTAATTTTGAGCTTGAAAATGGCATTTTTGAGTTCGAAAATGCTTTCGTAGCTTGCTCTTTTAATTTAAAGGCGGTTCTAATGTTAGAACTTGGAAATGGCATATCCGAGTTCGGAAATGCTTTCTTAGCTCGCACTTCTAATTTAAAGGCGGTTCTAATGTTAGAACTGCCTTTAATGGGCTTGGCCCAAGCCCACTTCATTTTCCCCTTATTTTATTTTTCTCTCTAATCGCGCATCCTCTCTTATTTCCTTTCCAGCTTATGCCTCCCTCTCTCCTCCCTTTCTCCTCTCCTCTCCTCTCCAGCCCTCCTCCCTCTCTTCTTTCTCCTCTCCGGCCGCTCCAGCCATTCCAGCACCTTCACCACCACATCGAATAGAGCTCTACCACAGCTGTCTCACTTCTCTCTCCCGCTCTAATGCCTCCACCACAGCCGAGCTGCCTCTCTTCTCCCTTCCTCTCCAGGAACGTTAATTACTTCTCCACCACAGCCCGGACCATCTTTTCAGAGCCCCTTTGCTTCTCAGATCGAATTCTTTAAGGTTAAATAAGTAAAAGGCCTCATCTTCACAAAATGGAAATTCTATCTCTTTATGATATTTGATTTTCTAGGATGTGGTTTTATTTAAGGCTCAATTGGGTTTTTATTATCATCACCAATTCTTGAAATCTTTCTCGTGGGACTAGAAAATTAGTGAGTTTTATTTTACCCGTTTCAGAGGATTTGTTTAGTGATTTTATGATTGATGTTACCTTGTGTTTTGTGTCAAGATACACTTTTGTTGTTATTCTTTTAATTACAAATTTTCATAATGCAGATCGACACCACCACCGGAGATCGACGTCACCGCTGGAGTTGCTTTTGAGTTGCAATTTAAATCCTTTTTGTGTTGATTAATGTTGTTGTGTTTGTTTTGTTGATTGCTGTCATCAATTAATGTTTTTTTCATATGGGTTTCCATGTATGGTTTTAAGCTAATGGAAACCGATTGATTTCCGACAGCTATTTTTTTGGAAGGTAAGAAGAGTTTCCCCGTTCAAAAACTGTTATGAGATTTAAAGATAGTTTTATTGTCCCTTTGAAGGCTATTTTAACTGCTTTCGTTGGAATTTTTAAAGGTTGTTCTTGAAATCGCTTTCTTTTGATGGACAATAGTCAAAGAAGACACAATAAAAATGCCATTCATGGTCCAATATAACCGCATTTAATAGAGGGTTTCACACTAGTTTATCCTTCCTCTACCCCCTCTCTCCATCCTCCTCCACCACCTCTCCCTTTCCTCCTCTGTCGCTGCCTAGCCTGTCTTCATCCTCATCGCTAATCTCCCACTCTGCTCCTCCACCACGACCCTCCTCAATCCGACGCCGTTCCACCCCTCCCCCGGCGCCGATGATGTCAACAAATCCTGGAACTCCATCGAGTACTGGGATGAGGATGAGTTCGAGGGGAATTCATATAGAGACGACCCCAAAGTTCCAGATACCCATCTAGATTTTAGAGAGGGCGCGATCAGGTAAACACAGAGGTTAGTTTGACTCTTGCTTCTTTTCTTCAATGTTCAAAATGACGGGCTTTTGCATTTGTGACTTATTTTATGCTTATATATGCTCAATTGATAATGCAGGTTTAAAGAACATAATATGACCGCTAGAGATTTAGCTACCTTTGTTAGAACCACTTTTTTTTAAAAAAAATATTAGTGTAAATTGATACGATTTAGTTTTACCTATTTTATTTGAATATTAGTGTTGAGTTTAGTGCATTTTTTGTGTTTAAATAAATATTTTGATTTCTATTTTTTATTGATCACCTATTTACTAGCACCGGTACGAACAAGTATAGACACCAGAATTTTAAACCCTTGAGATACCGGGGCCTAAGTAGGAGGGGGTGCTGAAACGTAGATTTGTGGCACCGATATCTCAATGGGTCAAAAATACCAGTGCATATCTGGCAAAGTACCGAGACCTATGTACACCCTCTCCAGTAGTGAATGGTGGCATGTCAATAAGGTTATGAAATAACATAATATTTTTATATTTTAACTTAAAAACTATATTTTATTTATCTAATATTGTATTTATAAGTTAAAATATGTAAATATGGTGTGTTTGAATGTAAATATATAAGAAATACTATATTAAAATTATAATATTAACCTTAAAAATAATTTATTTAAATTTAGTGTTTAATTTAACCAACGCAGTGTACAAGTGAAAAAATACATAATAATGTTCATAATTTAAGGACAAGCCACTTGTCAGGAGACCTCCATAATATGGGGAAGTCTCAGGAAATGTGGCATATCTATAAGTTTATGGACATGCCCATTTACTTTATAACTTAAAAACCATATTTTTAAAATTTTAACATTGTATTTTATAATTTAAAACGTGTAATATTGTGAGTTACAATGTGAAAATATAAGAAATATATATAAAATGTACACAATTTAACTTTTAAATAATTTATTTATATTTAAAATTTAATTTAAACAAATGCAGTGAATAAGTGAAAAATATAATAAAATGTCTATAATTTAATGACATACTATATGTATGTCATTAATATATTTTTTCTAATATTTTTACCATTGGAGTGAAAATTTCTAGAAATATTTCAATTAAACTCTCATATCTACGTTATATTGACGTCTAATAAAAAATTGACAAGTGAAACCTATTTTTACTTGCTCTAATATTTATTGAAAATTAAGAACGTGTTTTTGTTCCACGTGGAATATGTAGTAACTATTTCTTCCTAGTTTAACTTAATTAATTAACGTGGTCTTTGGAAGTTAGCCTCTTAAAAACTTATGAAAAAATCAAGGTTTAAAATGTAAATTAAAAATTATGATAAATTTTTTGAATTTCATTAATAAGGTCATAAACTTATTACTACTGTCCGTTGCATAGTAAATTTTTAATATTGCAACTAAAACCTTTTATCTTTCTATAATTTTAATTTAACCCCGTATTTTCATATGTCTAAGACATTTTTTTCAAGATCAGCCACATGCTCCTCTTTAAAATTTATCTTATAGGATTATTTTAGTTAAACTTAAGAAACTTTTATTGTGATACTTAATTGATGCATCATAATATATTATTTTTTAAAAAAAGTTTAAATAATCCAAAGTCTTCTTTTATGCTGCTCAACCATTAAATGGATCATATTATAATTAATGTTACTGATGAGATGATTTAATGTTTGTTTTTGTTTAGGGCAAAGTGAATTTATGCTTCCTTTTCCTTGTTTAGTTCACATATACCCCTTAGTTTTTCGAAAGTGCACATATACTCTAGTTCCTTCCTTAATGCATATATACCGCCCTTAACTTTTCAACATCAGCATCCGGCTATGGGGGAATATGTGCGCTTTCAAAAATCATGGGGGGGCATATGTGCACTTTCAAAAAATATAGGAGAGTGTATGTGGACTTTCCAATAACTGAAGGGTATATGTACAAAGCACGGAACTACGGGACGCCATAAATGCACTTTACCCCTCTACAACAAGTTTCTATAATTTTGAAAATCTTTGAAAGTATATGATATCGAAATATAAATAATTATAGGGTTAAATGTTTTTCTAACCCTACCTATAGGCTGAAAATGCCAATATAACCCTGTATAACCATAAAGTGCTAAACTAACCCTAATTTTATGATGAATTGTGCTTATATAACCTTCCGACCACATTTCAGTGCTGACTTACCTATTTAGTAGTTGATCGTATCAGAAATGAAAAAACACCCTTACTCATAAAATCTACATTAATTTTCTCATTTTCCCCACCTTATAAACAAAACAAAACATAAAAAACTGAAAAACACTCGCTCTTCCTAACTCTCCTTCCTGCCCGCCGTCACTACCCCACAGCCGCCCAACCACCGCCCACCTCCGGTCACCACCCCACCTCCGCCCCGCCACCACCCACCCCAACAACACTAGCACTACCTCCTATATCACTGCCAGATCCACCTCCAACACCGCCGCTTTCTACACCTCCACCTCCCCCCTATGCTGCTACCAGCACCACCAACACCTCCTTTACCCACTCCGCCCCCTTAATCCTTCCAATACCTCCACCACCACCTCCAATTACACCACCCACACTGCATCCATTAGCCCTCCCACCTTCCACCACTACCTGCGTTAGCCCTCCTGCCTCATTTCGCCTCTGTTATCTAACAACATCATTGCTTTCGTTATCAAGAAGCACAATCGCCTCCGTTACAAGCAACACCATCGCCTCCATTATCAAGCAGCACACCGCCTTCGTAAGCCCGCCCGCCCGCCTGCCACACTTCCTCTGTTAGCCCTCCCGCCTCCCATTTCTACGGAGTCAAGCAGCACCACCGTTGGAATCTGATGAATTGCAGAGAAGTCGAAGCCCTGAGTTTGTTCCCCGGTACGGATGGTGGTCGGTGGCTTCACAATGGTGAGGTTGAGGTCGAGCGGTGGCGGCCAGTAGGTGGAGGAGAAGATTTGGTCGAGGACTTCGTCGACGAAGGGAGAAGAAGCGAAGGTGGAGGGAGGGAGGAGCTAAGGCGGAAATTGAGTAACCCTACAGAGCAGAAGCCAACGAATACAATCCAGGGCATTTTTTCCTTTTATTTTTTCCTTTGTAATCTAGGGGTAAAATAGTCATTTTGTTACATTGCAGCCAAAAATTCCATTGACAATCAAAGTCAATTGTGTCTAGGGTTAGATTGGCTAAAAGTTAGAGTTATTTTGACACTTTCTCATTTTGCAGAGATTGACACTTTTAGCATAAAGGTAGAGTTATTTTAACACTTACTCATAGTTATAATTTGACCATAAAAGTTGTTCAAATGATGGTTTTCGTGATTGGTATATATAATAGTTAGATAGTTTAAGAGGATACTTTCTCAAATTTAAATTAATTGTAATATTGTTTTAAATAATAATATTTTATACGTTATTGTTGAACAAATATAAAAGCTATTGATATTGAAACAATTTTTTTGAAATTTAGTGAAAAAAATGTAGAAGTAAATTTTGAGAAATGGAAGGAGCATGCAATGTAGGTTCCAGACAACCAGTATGTCAATCTCTAAGAGCAACTCCAATGGTTTCCTCTATCTTTCAGTTGCTACAGTAATTTTTTACAGTTGCTACAGTGTATTTATTCCAATGGTTTACTCTATATTTTCCTCTAAAAAGAATATTCCTTCACTTTTCTTCATAAAATTAATTTTTTTTAACTTTTTAAATATTTATTATATCATAAACTTATCTCAATAATATTTTAGCTCAAAAATTTATTTTACTA
>JAUOBV010483222.1:0-10883 GCA_032360425.1 Rubia occidens | reverse complement strand
GGTATCATTTTTCTTACCAACCATCCAATCATACAGGTGCTCCTTAAACCTGAAGCTTCAGGTCGAGTGATGAAATGGGCGATCAAACGTGGTGAACACCACATCTAGTTCTGTCCAAAAATATATATCAAGGGCCAAGCCTTAGCAAACTTCATTGTGGAAACCACAGAAGTAATCAATGTCGATGAGGAAAAAGACTTCAAAGGAACGTGGCAACTCTATATTGACACTTCATCACACTCGGGGAGGAAGCAGAGCTGGCATACTGCTCACATGCCTCAAGGGAAAATACTAACCCTAGGCACTACACTTTGACTTCAAGGCCAAAGACAATAAGGCAGAATATGAGGCACTGATCACAAGGCTTCAACTAGCTAAAAAACTGGGCGTCTGAAGCCTGGAAGTTTTCAGTGATTCCCAAATTGTGGTCCAGCAAGTCAAGGAGGAATAAGATGCTAGGGAGAAGAGCTTGAAACGTTACTTGGAGGTAGTGAAGCCACTCCGTAAATAGTTCCATCACTTCACTCTAACACAAGTCCCTCGGGAAAAGAACCACAAGGCTGACGCCTTGAGTAAATTGGCCTCATCGGACCCGAATTTAGTGTCCTAAAGGCATTTGATGGTGAAAACACTAAGCAAGCGTAAATTTGAAGAATAAACGACAGTAATGATGGTGAAGGAAGCATACTTGTGGATAACACCAATTATGAGTTTCCTTCAAGATAGTACCCTTCCTGAAGGTTCCATCAAAGGAAGGAAAATCATACTAAAGGCCCCCCTAAGTACGCGATCCACAAAGATGTGCTATATCGACGGGGCCATCTACAATCACTTCTTCAATGTGTAGCTTCCCATGAAGCTGAATACCTCATTCATGAAACTCATGAGGGAGTATGCGGAAGCTACTAAGGGGCTCGATCGACAGCCAAGAAACTCCTCCTAGCGGGATATTACTGGCCAAAGATGTTCGATGATGTCAACAAGCATATTCAAGCTTGCTATCATTATCAGAGGCACACACCAATCACTCATGTCCCCCAGGAATAAATAATGAACATAAATAACTCCTGGTCATTCAAAAATTGGGAATCAACCTGGTGGGCCCCTTTCCAGAAGCTCCAAACCACTTTCAAAACTTGATTGTGACTGTGGATTACGTTACGAAGTAAGTTAAAGATGAAGCCTTAACCATTATAAAAGGTAAAGCAGTGATCGGCTTTTGTTGGAAGAACATCATCTGTCATTTTGGGATCCCCCGAACTATCATTACTGACAATGACACCCAGTTCGTTAGTGATCCGTTCAAAAGCTGGTGCAAAGAATACAAGATCCGCCAGAAGGTCACCAGTGTGTACCACCCCCAAGCCAATAGGTAGGTAGAGGTCACTAATTGAACCATTATTAATGGCATTCGGGAAAAGCTTGAAGGGGCAGGTGAAAATTGGATTAATGAATTTCCTAGCACGCACTAGTTGTATTGAATGACATAATATTCTACCACGGGTGAAACCCTGTATGGCTTGGTCTACGGATCGAAGGCGGTAATCCTAGCTAAGATTAGACTGCTTACATTCAGAAGGTTTTCCATCAACAACGAAAACCAGGAGGTTAATAATGAGCAACGCCTACTGGACTTGGATCTTCTTGAGGAAAAGAGGGAGAAGACATCCCTCTATGAAGCAAAGGTGAAGGAAAGGATTAAGTGGTATCATGACCGAAGGATCCAAAAGATCCAGTTCTCCTTGAGCGACCTCGTGATGAGGAGGAATGAAAAAAGCTAAAAGGAGCCTGAAGGCAAGTTGGTTGTGAACTATGAAAGCCCTTACAAAGTTGTTGAAGCGCACCCCAGAGGTAGCTATGTACTAGAGAGGCTCCTAGGCGAGACAATTCCCCCAGAGATGGAATGTCTTGAACCTTAGGATGTACCATTCACCAAAATCTTAGTAGATTTGGTCAGACCAAAGAGTAGCTTACCTGAAAATAGCTATAGGGTAAGGAATGTCTTCAACAGAGGTACTTGATGTAGTTCAAGGAGATTTCCAATCCTTATTGCCAATATATTGAAGAGTATTTCACCAAAATTATTCCAGTCTACCTAACTCACCAAAACATACCATGGGATGAGGAAGTCGAATTCCCCCTCTCCCTTTTTCAACAAGAAACAACATATGCACAAGCGCTTAAGGATTGAAGTCCTTCAGAGGCCTGCCAATCCTGCCGAGCGGTTTGGTTTGAATCCCACCTACGCACATAAGGATCAAAGTCCCTATGTGTCCTGCTAATCATTTTGGGTCGAATCTCACCAAAGCGCTTAAGGATCAAAGTTCTTGTGTGGCTCATCGAGCGGTTAGGTTCAAATCCCACCTACGTGCATAAGGATCAAAGTCATTGTGTGGCCAACCGAGCATTTTGGGTCAAATCCCACCTACGTTCTAGAGGATCAAAGTCCTTGCATATCCCGCCGAGCCTTTTGGATTTAATCACACATACGCGCTAAAGGACCGAAGTCCTTGTGTGACCAACCAAGCATTTTGGGTCGGATCCCATACTTGCTAATGTAATGCTTCCATGATAGCCCGCTAAGCTACAAGGGTCAAATCCCTTAAGAATTCACGATGACTTGCTTAGTACAAGGGTCGAATTCCTTATGAAAGACAGAAAGGTCACGATGACCTGCCAAGTAAAAAGGATTGAATCCCTCAGGAACTCACAATAACTCACTTAATAAAAAGGGCCAAGCCCCGTGTAAACATTTCATACAAAGCACCACAATGGCCTACAAAACAAAAAGAGTTCCTTACGTACATTCAAAATGAATTTACAAAATTTCCTTTGAAAAATGAAATTACAACACAACAGAAAACTATTAACATGCTACTCTATCTACCTTACCAACTACTGAGGGGGTAGAAGTTGTTCAAGGGGACTGGAGAGGTCTTCCATAACTTCGGATTTGACAGGAGATATAGCCGTAAGAAAATCCTTGATGATATTTGTCTGCTCCCTGTCCGGATCCTCGACCTCTTGTACTTGGGACGAGTTCAAGGGGTCTTCCGCATACTTCCTGGCCCTTCAACACAAAGGAACATTCTCAGGGTCTTCGTCCCCCTTGGTTATCTCTATTGCCTTGTCGGAGATGCCCCCTTGATTGATGCTTAGAATTACCCCAAAATGGTGCCGGTGGAGGGGAGCCCTTTCTTAGTGCTAGGGATGTGTTCTTGGCTGGCTGCTGAACTCGACGGGTGCACCTTTTGAGCAAAATAAGCTAGCTGAGTTGAGGGCACAATAAGAGCCTTTCTTTTCTGGCTTGTAGGCTGACCAAGGTGGGAGAACACGAGGTTTCTCCTCGTACATGGTCTGGAGGAACGGTGACCTTGGGAACTCGGAGCCATGTTTTTCTTCTTGTTCCCTTTAAAGCCATTCTTCTGGCTGGCCCGAGAGCTTGATGATTTTTTTTCTTGTCTTTTATCTCCTTCCTCTGCTTTGCAGCCTCGTCATGAGCTTTTTCGTATTTGGGGTGCTCATCAAGCTTTCAGCTCTTCATGATGTCCACGGTCTCTTGGAGTTACACCTCAAAATCATTGATAAGGGTAGGTGCGATCATCCCGAGCCAAAGACTATAAGCTCGAAAGCTATCTTCATGGGTGTTAAAGGTGTTTTTGTGATCCTTGGCATCCTCCTCTAGCTTATCCCTATGTCGATATCCAACCAGGCACAACTTCTCAGTTTCCTTAACCGACCACTCCAAGTGCTCCACTCGAGCTCGAAGCTTTTGGTTCTTCTTTTTCCAGTCCTCAAGCTTAAAGGTGGCCATCCGAATACATTTTCAAAGGAAGTTCACATTGTCTAAGTGTTTCTGAGCCTCGCAACGGTAGTACTCGATGACCCCCTGAGAGTGGGAGAAGAACGCTTCCCTAGAGGCCTTAAAGGCTCTAGCGGTGGTTAAACACTCGTAGATCGAATTGAACCCTGCATTAGTGGTGATTTCAACAAGAAGCTTGCCTTGTCGATCGAGAATGAACTTGTGGTTATCGACTAGCCCATCCTTCGCAGTAGCCAAAGTGTCCCTCTCTTCCCTTAAGCGACTAAGGTCGTTGAGGAGCCCCTTTTATGCCTCATGACACCCGCTCCTCCATAGGTCGAGCTCTTTATGTGTGGCTCAAAGCTCATCTTTGAGTCGAAGTGCTCGACACCAATACTGCCCGGCAGTGATACAGTGGTCCCATTCCCAATCTTTGATCTCATGACACCACTTCTTCATCACTTGGAAGAAGAAGTCAAATATAGACCCCTTTGGAGTGTGTGGGGGAGGTAAGGCACTAAAGCTAAGCTCTAAAAGATAGAGAAAATTAAAATAAAATGCATAAGTCAGATAAATAGTTTTCATTGATAGAAAAATAGGGAATAAAAAAGGATAAATCTCGTAGTCAAAATTCCTAAGAGAAAATTTCATATATTATTTCCATTCCCTACGCTACGCTACACTCCGCAACACTCCGTAATAAGGGTGCTCGAGGGAGTAGGTCTGTGCTTGGGCTTGGGTCAAGTCCGGGGGTCCGGCTCCCAACTAGAATGTCTATGGTGGAAATCCATTTAGGATGGGGGCATTGAATTTCTTTTTCTCAAGCACATGAAGGCTTCGGACTGCCTTTTCATTAACGAGAATAACAAAATGGTTACAGCTATTAAAGATAAAGATGGTAGTAAAAAGGTTAGTAGTAATAAAGATAAGGATGGTAATAAGTATGAAATAGGTACAAAATTACTAGAGTTCATGATTGAAAGGAAATTGATTCATATTGAGCTCATTACCGATGAGGATAAGATTCCAGTAGTGAAAAAGACTGGTAAGGGTTATTTAGAAACCAATTTATTTGCTGTATGTGATTTTGACATAAGTCTTATCCCTATTAAACTGAATCTTCCTATGGTTTGCAAGCCTGAAAATTGGGTACACATAACGGAGCAAGATAACTATTTTAATAAGGATAATAAGCCTTTAGTCTTATCAGATATGGTTGGTGGTTACTTAAGCAGTCCATCCTTAGATATATATAATAGTTATATTCTTGAGAATACCTTAGATATAAATACTCAGACAAGTCTTTTATCAACCCGTAACCTAAGCAATTTCAATATAGAATTGAATAATAAGAGTTATAAGGAAATGTGCAACATATTTAATGGTCTTCAGAAACAAGGATTTAAGATAAACAAAAAGATGTTGGATTTCATTAATAGAAATGGAGATACTTTTGAAAAAGTGGGTCTTCGTATGCTTGGATTGCTAGTACACGTGAATCTTAAAGAAGCTTACGATCTTCTGAGGATTTCTTATTTTAATAATCAGGAACTAAAGAAAGTTTGTAAACTTAGTGTTCTATTAAAGGAATTTGCTAGTAGGGTTCAGAATGCTAGGTATGAAGATTTGATAATCAGGCTAGCGACTGCATATGAGGAATATGTCTTTTATATGCCTGCCTTTTTGGACTTCCGTGGTAGAATCTACCGATCTGGTATCTTGCATTTTCATGAGAGGGATTTAGCTAGAAGTTTAATAGTCTTTGCCTACAATCAAGAAGGATGCAACCAGGAGGATTTTGACATAATAGCGCTTCAGGGGCCATTAAGTATAAGAAATTCCATCTTTATGATGATGCTCTTCAATGGTATAAGGAAAAACAGAGTTTGATCTATGCTTCTGATGAGAGTTTAATAAGCTTCGCTAAGGATGCTAGTGATCCATATCAGTTCATTGCCAAGGGACTGTGTAACGATAGAGTGAAAGAATTGAATGGGATACCAATAACTCAAGATGCAGCGGCCAGTGCTTATCAGATAATGAGTTACTTTCTACTTAACGAAGAATTGGCTAGGAGTACTAATCTTATTCCACACCCTGATGGTAAAATACAAGATGTATACATGTGCATTCACCATGATTTAAAGGAATTTTTGTATCATAATATTAATGATCAAGCAAAGATGAATATAATAGAATCAAAGTTAGATAGAAAGCTCATCAAAAGTCTATTCATGCCATTGATCTATGGTAAGACTATGATAAGCATGGAAAAAGATATTAATCTTAAATATGGTGATTTGCTAAGTCGAAAAGATAGTTATAACCTCGCTAAACTTTGCAATGAATTTTGGAACTATAAATATCCAGATATAGTAAATTTTATGAAGTTGATTTCCATCATTAGTTGGTTTTGTTCTGAACTGGATAATGATGTTCTCTATAGTATTCCATATTTCACTACAAGACAGGATTATATGTCTTTTATAAAAGAAAATGTAGTTGTTTATGAAAAGTTAACCAAAAAGAAACGACGCGTTACACTATCAGTACCTACTACTAAGAGGGATAAGCGAAAGACACAATCCTCAGCATGCGCTAACTTTATTCATCAGAAGGATGCATACATTGCTATGAAAGTAGTAGAATCATTATTGACACTAGATGCTCCTATATGTACCGTACATGATAATTGTATAACTACACCTCCTTACGTAAAAGTTGTACCAGATATATATACCAAGGCCTTTATTAATATAGGCCATCCACTTAAAATGATTAATGATTTTATTAGTATAAATCTGATTAAAGACAATATACCCATACACAATAATGAAATCCCTATGCCTTCTAATTATCTTACTGATTTATTTAACATTCTTTTACCAACTAGCTATGCCAAAAAGAAAGTATGGGATAAAAAGGTGTCAAACTTTCTTATGTATTACAACAACAATGTAGAAGCTGTGTACTGTAATCAAAATAAAGTGATTGAATCAAATGAGAACCTAAAGTGGGAGAATTTTAAGAAACTTATAGATAACCAAAGTAATAATTACAACATGCAGATTTGCAGAAACAACAGGGTTCTCTCTTTGCTAGGGGCGATTACACACACTCAAAAGTGTACTTTCCCGATGTCTCGGAATCCCTGATCACGCGACCAACGCAGCCATGGGCAGATCGGGAGCCCGGAAAGCGGGAAAGAAGACGCAGGCAAGAGTAAGGAGAGAAGACGAGGTGAGGAAAGGTGAAGAATCATTGAAGGAGAATGGAGATTCGAGCAGGAACAAGGATCTGGAAGGAGCAATGGATAATGAATCGAGGGAGGAAACTGAGTACACGCCCAAACCGAGGGTGACAGAGGAGAACAGTCAGCAAACGAAGATGCAGAAATCAGAAGAAGAGGAAGGGCGTTCTAAAGGAGCGGAAGGTAGGAGGCTGTCCTGGGGAGATAGAATGGAAAATGAAGAAGGCAAAACCTGGAGCTCACTATTCACGGAGGAGCTAAAGGAAGTGAGATATTACAGCCCTATCGAAGTGGAGGGAATGGAAATGGGGGAAATCACTGAAGAGGAGGTTGAACAAAGTGCAAAACAATGGGAATCGACAGCAGTTTGTAAGGTGTATGGGTCCAACCCACCATTCAAAGTTATGGAAGGGTTCTTTGCCAGAATTTGGGGAAAGAAGCAGCTCAAGGTATGGATGATAGATAAAGGAGTATTCCTTGTGAAATTTATATCCAAATTATGCAGAGATGAGATGATAGAGGCTGGTAACATATATTTTGATGGAAAACCTATAATCATGAAACCCTGGTCCCCAGATATAGATTTCTCAGTGTTAAATACTGTCCCTGTTTGGGTGCAATTGCCATTGCTGCCCATGGCTTACTGGCAGCCAAAACTTATCAGTAAAATCATAAGTCCCATTGGTAGGCCTATATGTCTTGACAAAGCCACTCTAGACAAGGATCGATTGACCTATGCTAGAGTTAAAATTGAGATGGAGATCAAGGATTCAGTGCCAGATAAAGTCCTATACCTGAATGAGAAGAAGGTGATAGTACAGCAGAAGCTAAGGTTTGAGTGGAAGCCAGTAAAGTGTAAGAGCTGTGGAATGCTGGGACATGAAGGCTTTGAGTGCAGGAAAGAGGGGAATCAGAAGGCTGGGGAGAAAACTATGAAGGTTTATGTTCCCATTAGAACTCAGGAAGAGAAAGAGAAAGAACCTGATAAAATGTTAGAAGGGGGGAACAGAGTTGAGGAAAAGAATGAAAACAATTCTGAGGTGGAAAGGAGCAATATAGATCGGGGAAAACAGATTGCAGATGTTACAGAAAGGGTGCAAGCTGGAAATCAGACAGCACTCAAAAAAGTGGCTGAAAGGCAACACTTGAAAATCTCAGACCCCCCTGATGAGTAACTGGTTGAGCTGGAATATTAGAGGATTGAATAAAGGTAGTAAGCATAGCCTGGTGAGGAAATTCTGCTCGCAGAATGGAGTAGGTCTGCTGGCACTACTAGAGACAAAAATCAAAAAAGAAAAAGAGGAGGAAGTATGGAGAAGAATTGGATTAAAATGGAATGTGGAGACAAATGGGGAAATCATAAAAGGTGGAAGGATATGGGTAGCCTGGAATGCTGATATGTTTGAAGTAAAAGCATTAAACAAAGGAGAGCAATGGATGGATCTCGAGTGCTTAATAAAGGCCTCAAACCAGAGAGTATACTGTACAATCCTATATGGATATAATACAATGCAAAAAAGAGAACCAATGTGGACTTACTTAAAGGGGTTGGGGAAAAGGAACAGGCCATGGATTATGATGGGAGACTTCAACTCACCATTGGAGCTGAATGACAGAATGGGGGGATCACCAGTAGATGAAAAGGAAACTGAGGACTTTCAAGGGATGATGGAGGAACTGGAAACCATGGAAATCAAAACAGTGGGAAGCCAATACACCTGGTGCAACAGAAGATTGGGTACTGATAGAGTGCTCAGTAAAATAGATAGGGGGATCATCAATCAGGTCTGGTTGGACAGAATGGAAGGAGCCTACTGTGAAGTAAAGGATAATCCATTATCAGACCACAAACCGCTGCTAATCAGATTCAAAAACAACAGCCACAGAGTTATACGACCTTTTAGGTATTATAACTTCTGTGCACTATCTGATGTTTTTCCTGGTACTGTGGAGCAGATTTGGAAGGCTGGGGACAACAGAACACTAACAGGAATAGCTGCAACTTTGAAGAGATTGGAAAAACCTTTGTCAAGATTGAACAAGAGAGAGTTTGGAGCTATTGGAGAAAGGGTGGAGAAATGCATGGAGACATGGAATGAAGCGCAGAGGAAACTGAATGATGATCCACTCAATCTCGAACTACAGATGGAAGAATGCAGGATCCGAAAGAAAGTAGAAATGCTACAGGAAGCAGAGTTCAGCTTCATGCAACAAAAAGCAAAAATACAGTGGATGCACGAAGGAGATAGGCCCACTAAACTGTTCTATGAATGTATGAAGGCAAGACTCTACAAGAACCAGATAGTATCCCTGAAAGTAGGAAGCAAAATGGTGACTGAATATGAAGAAATTGAAGAGAACTTGACAAATCACTTCGCTAATCAGTTGGGAAGAAGGGACGAAACAGGAGCACTGGATGAAGATGTTGTGAATTATGGAGAAACCTTAAACACACAGCAACAGGCAAAACTGATAGGACCTATTACAGTTGAGGAGATCAAAAATGCCCTTAAAGGGATTCATTCTTGTAAGAGTCCGGGGAGGGATGGATACTCCAGCCACTTCTTCAAAACAACTTGGAATGTAGTGGGAGATGATGTGATAATGGCAGTAAAAGGGTTCTTCAATGGAGATGAGATCCCGGACAAGTTGAGCAATGCAGTGATCACCCTGATTCCAAAAGTCCCCCAGCCTGAGGTAGCCTCTGATTTCAGACCTATTGCATGCTGTTCAGTTCTATATAAAATGATCACCAAAATTATCAGTGCTAGATTAAGTGAAATTCTGCCTACCATAATAAGTGTGAATCAAAGTGCATTTGTTAAAGGAAGGCATATTGCACATAATCTATTGTTAGCACAAGAATTGTTGCATAGGTATAAGAATGACAGTATGAGACCTAGCTGTGTACTTCAGTTAGATGTCAGTAAAGCATTTGATAATATAAGTTGGAAGTTCCTATGGAAATGGCTAAGGGCACTTAAGTTTCCAGATCCTATGATAGAATGGATAAAGAAGTGCATCACAAGCTCTTCCTTCTGCCTCTCTATTAATGGGAAATACTCAGAATCCTTTAAAGCACAAAAAGGAGTGAAGCAGGGAGACCCAATGTCACCCTTACTCTTTGTGATCTGTATGGAGTATTTAACAAGATTGTTAAATAGATGTTTTACAAGAAGAGATGCTGAATATCATCAAAGATGTGGAAAAGTGGGGATTCATTCTTTGTTGTTTGCGGATGATCTACTTCTATTCTGTGCAGCAAACAGGAAATCAGTGGAAAGTGTGAGGAGGTGCCTGAAAACTTTTCAGGAAACTGCAGGACTAGGCATAAACGAATCTAAGTCAAAAATCTGTTTCTCCAAGATGAATGAGGTTGAAAAGGACATGTTGGCTGCAGTTTTGCAAGTGGTGAAAGGAGATTTACCCATGAAGTACTTGGGCTTGCCTCTGTCAACAGTAAGATGGGACAAAACTGATTGTGAAAACATGGTTGAGAAGGTGAGAAGCAAGATAAGGAGTTGGAATTCAAAGGCTTTATCACATGCAGGAAAACTGCAACTCATAAACTCAGTACTGCTGAGCATTACTGGCTACTGGTGCAGTATTATGAAACTGCCAGAAGGAGTACATGACAGGATAGAAAAAATTTGCACAAGTTACTTGTGGGGTAGAGAAGAAGGACAGAGGGGATTCACTGCAGTAGCATGGAGCTCAATGTGCAAAGATAAGACAAAAGGAGGGATGGGCATAAGAGATCCTGCAATATGGAACTCTGCTGCACTGTGTAAGCATCTATGGGATCTAAGCCAAAAAAAGGATATACTTTGG
>JAUOBV010483112.1:0-10121 GCA_032360425.1 Rubia occidens | reverse complement strand
ATCCCCTAACCACACTGCCATCAGCAACAGTAACTTCAAAAGGTTAAGTGTCTGTATATGTCAACCCCAATTTTCTGATTATGGCAGCATCAACAAAACTGTCAGTGCTCCAAGTGTCAATCAAGATATTAATCATCCTACCCTTCATTTCTCCCCTCAAATAAAGTGTGTTCCATTTAGAATCCCCACCCACTGTGTTCAATGCTACATGCTCAACATCCTCTAATTCCATTAGTTCTTCAACTGACTACTCTATCACACAAATTTCTTCATTAGAATCTTCTTTCTTTTGGTCAGTGATCAGTTTGACTTGTCTAAACTTATAGATATGGCTGGGACCAAATATAAAAAAAAGTTATTCTCCCTCCTATACTTCAATTCCTGGGGGGGTATCCTTCTAAATCCATCACGTCTCATTTCATTCAGAACCGGTTTAGTTATAACATTTTCTTGTGGATTTTTGCAATTCATTTGGCTAGATCCTACTGCAGTTCTACCCCTTTTATGTATCAATTCCAAAATTAATTCAGCAAGAACAACAACTTCCAGAGTTTCATGCAATGAACTAGGCTTAAACAACTTAACCATAGGCCACAACTCAACTTTCAAACCACTATTGAAGCTGGATATGAAATAGTTTTCGGAGAATTTTGAATCCTTACCTTGCATCAGAGTTTTTAGTTCCTCAAATAAATATTGATAGGATCTCACTGAACCTCTTTGACATAACTTGTTGAATTCTTCAACCGAATCTCTTCCCCCAATTTCAGTGAATTTGAGCAATAGTGCTCTGGGAATTCATTTCAGTTCCAAAGCTCCTTTTTTAGCTTTCTCCTTGAAACCACACATTAATTTTGCCTTCCAAGTATAACTCCATTGCCTCAACCTTATGAACCTCAGGGATCTAGTAATACTTAAGGAATTTGGTGCACTTCCTAAGCCAATCCTTTGGTTTGTCACCATAAAAAGCTGTCAATTCCACCTTCCCCGCTCTTGGTGCTAAGCAGTTCCTCTAATTGTCTCCAATCTCCACCTCCCAATTCCTTACCCTTGGATTCACTAGAATAGAAGAGTTAGGTTTAATAGCTGTGTCACCTTTGTTAGAAGGTGACTGGAGCGTCTGATCATCCACCTGAGCAACAGATGCTTGGGCTGATGCTGGTGTGTTGGTCTTCTGCTGTTCTGATTTATTCTGAGCAGCCAAATTCTCCATTAGTTTGCACACCCTTGTCATATGAGCTTCAAAGCTAATATGCATCTCCTCCATTTAATCATCCATTGCAGAGATTTCTTTAGCTTGGAATCATTGATTTTTTTCCACCTCTGCCAATCGCACATCCACATCCTCAAATGTTGCTCATACGCCTTCATCCGAGTTTTTTCTGCCATGATTGCTAAGAAATGGTTGGCTTTGATACAAACTGTAATGATCTAAAAAGATAACCAGCTCCAATATGGTAAATGTTCAGCCAAAAATACAAAGAAGAACCAGGAATTTGATGAGAAAGTAGAGAAAGTTAGATGAGAGAGGGAGATTCTTTATTTGCTAAACATTACGCATTCTTACTGATTCTGTTGATGATCAACTACCAATGGAGCTCTCTAAGTTGCAGACCTCCAACAGATAGTTTGCTGTGATTTCTTGGAAGCTGAGCTAAATGATGCGTTTTCCCTTGGGCTGCTCTAAGCTTCATTACAAATATATTAGGCTCTCCTAACCCAATATGGACAATTAACATTAAATTACATTTAGCACCTTATATTTTATATCACTACAAGAAACAACACCTTTACCTTGGCTATGGAGGAGTTTTTTACTTTGACTTTTCTCCTCAAATTACTGAGATAAATGGTGGCGCAGAAAAAAAGGAATATTTTTTTTTATCTTGGTTCAAACCGAGATCAGTTATAATGGAAAGAACATCATGGTTGAAAGTCAATGATTGACAGCGATAGCGAGAGATGACTGACGTCGCCTGATGCACTTGATGACCGACTGGTTGATATATGTGCGACATCAGCCTTAACGCAATGTACTTTGGTTGATGTTGCAAGTTTTGGAAGCCCAACGTTGCAAAATTGCTGACGTGGCACATAGTTGAAACAACATTTTTTTTATAGACCGACGTCATAGTATTATGATCGACGTTATAGTATTATGACCGACGACGGTGTTTAGGTTTTTCCACGTGGCCTACACATGACCAATAGAATGATGTTATTTTGTTTTCTAGGATCGATGTGACAAGCGACGTCATTTACAATGGCCGCGGTTGCGACGTCGTTGCAGGTTGGACATCGCTTAGTAGATTACTATACGATGTCATTTATTAAATCTGACTTTGGCTATAGTGTATTGATGTTGGTGAGCTTAAATGAGCCACTTGAGACATCATGCTTAATTGTGTATTTACGTTAGTGACCATATGTGAGCCTTTTGCGAAGTTGGTCGTGTATCATCAATTTAGCCGATGTGTAACATTTAGGTAAGCGATGTCAATCGCTACTCACCAAATTTTAAAATGCGAATTCATGATATTGATGCCCGACGTGGAAGGCCGTTCAAATTGGATATACCATTGAACGCAATACCGTTTACAAACATGAATTAACCAACCATAAATTCAATATACACAAAAGTGATTACAAAATTTACACAAAAATAAAATTTACCATTGATACCCCATAGCTAGTATATCTAGGTCTTTATCAATGTGTCAAAAAATACAGTGAAAAGTATTAATGGGCATTTTAGAGAATGATGTATGCAAACTGAATCACCTAAACCAAGTTTGTTATATGGTAGATCGACTAAGGAAATGTTGCACATTACTTACCATCATAAAAAGTGCTTAACTTTCACGTGCGTCTTCCAAGAGTTTGATGGGGTGTGGTGTTTTGTCCTCGACGAAGTACTATAACATGTAGTAATGTTCTACTCAATACAAACATTGACAAAACTATTGTAATTCTTCATAAAACTATATCGTGATACAATTACGTACCTTTTGTAGGTCAAATTCATTCTCATGATTAAGGTTCACCAAATCTTTCGTGAACCGCATTTAATAGTAACTGTATTCTCACTTGGCCATTTTTTTTATGCTTTAGTACTAAAATTTTTGACAAAGTTAGTAAGGTGTTCATTATTGGAAGAATTTATATGTTCATTTTAATTTAATGATTTCTAAGGTCCCACCTTAAAGATTTCCATTTAACTTCTTTATGCTTGATAATAAGTGATCCGTCAACACCTTCTTAATGGCAAGTATAATTGCATCAGGGGGATCTTGATGTGAATGATCAAACCAAAATAAAGTGCTCATTGGAACAATAAGGACGACCACCATCCAATGTTAGCTACAAATTTAAATGAGAACATGTCATCGTAGGTCAATAATTTGTAAGAGTGATGAAAATAAAAAATAAAAAATAGGGCACTAAGTAGGGTTAACTCAGTTCTCGTAATAGGGGGTGATGTATATGGAATTGTCCTTAAGCATCAATCTAGTGATCAAATAAGCCAAACAATCTTCTATCAAAACTCGTTGATGTTCAATTTTTGGGAACCCTATCCACTCCTTTTACTTGTTCTTGGAAAGCATGTGCAATAAACCGTAGAAATGGTTAATTTAGGCTAAATTGAACCCTTTTATTAAGTTGTATGCCGTTTAACAAATTTAATGACTAGTAATACTTACATTGATTGGAATTGCATCACGGGTGGGAAGACATTATTCAGAAAAGTCTATTGATAACGCTAACCAAGCAATAATCTATAGATGAGAAAAGAAATAACTGGAAATTTATTCCGACATTTCTAAGATCCAATTTCTATCTAACTTGTGTTAATCTAGCAGTATCAGGAATTTCCAGGGTTGTTGACATATTGAGAATTAGATGCCGAACCAAAGATTTTCTTGCATTTTTTTATATCATCTTGCGAGTAAGGCTTCAAATCCTTTTTGAAAATAATAATAAAAATATATTATGAAATATTTAGAAATATTAGTTAGATATATTACTATAAACAAAAGTACTCTTACCTTGTCAATTTCAAATAAATCTCTGAGGACTTCTTTAATGCACTCAGTCGCGTATAACATGACGTAACAGCCACACTCCCATGGTTGCACTATTTTTTTTAATGATATTGGACAACATAAATTCTTAAGAGACATATATCAAATAATTATAGTATATTGAAAAAAACATGTTGATAGTCTACCTTGATTTTGACAACTTCTAAAGTAGTTTTATTTTTATCGATAGTGTCCTTCATCGCAGATTCCAAAATATCGATAAATGCATCCGACGGTTAAAAGCAGAGAGGATTTATCCAATAGGCGTAATTTTTCACGGGAACAATAAAAATCAATCTCAAATCGTCCCTAATAACGAAAATCCAAATTAGATTCTAAATTTGTGGAAATGATTTTGGTAAATGAATTGAACATTGTAAGTGTAACCTTTCGATGTATGGGGCAATGAAAAGCTTCTTATCCTCTTGTCCTAGGGATTTGCAAATGTATTCTATCCTCCCTTGTGTTGTACAACCAATTTCTTGAATCTTCACCGGGCACATATATCCAATTCATCCCTTCTTTTAATTATTGGTAACAAAAAATGTACCTTAAGAATTTGAATTTTGTCATTAATTGTATTAATGTTTATAGTAATAAATATTGAACTTGAAATAAAATTATAAAAATCACTCACAAGTTGTAGATCGACATCATCATTTGATTAACTTGGTCACATCTCCACATGTCTTCAAAATCACCCCATAATGCACCGATTTCACGTTTTCATCCAAAGAAGTATTCATTTCCCAAGAATGCGCATGTTGAGTTTCAATCATACAGTTGAAGCCAATTGTATACCAACCGTACAAAGTAAGGGGAGTCTCAAAGGACGTGTAACCTAGAAAGTGGAGCTCTAGAATTAGTTGGTGTTGTTGGGACTGATTTAGATGGTGCTTTGACCGATCTTGGTGCTGTTTTCACCGCTTTGGGAGATGCAAACCATGTTTCTTTCAAGTGTTGATCCTTCATATGATCATCTTATATAAGTCGTCATGGCCAAAGAAAGAACTTTCCCTAGGCAGGCCCAGCTTTCTTACATTCTCAGTCCAAGATTGGCAAAGGGGCTCTCAACGGCAACATATTTTCCAACGAAACCTTAGAAAGACCATCTGCAATAGATACGAAGTCATGATGTTACATTAACTCATGGAAAACTCTACTGACTACATGAAGTGGTTTACCATCTATGTCTTGATCAATGTATAGCTCACACATACATGATTTCTCTACCCACACAAAAATATATGTAAAATAATAACATTAATTCCTAGGAACATTTTGCAAATCAATTAAATATGTACATTTTTTTCACTTGCAAGGATGGCATTGTCGAGGTTGTCGGTTTTGAAACATTGCCTCTTGATTCTTGGAGTTTGTACAATTACCTCTCGATTGACCTCAACATCTCTGGGAGAATGGCGTGAGTCGGACATAAAATCCTCTAAATTGTCCGGAAGAAATAGCCATGTGTGTTGGACCAACTTACGAAGTAGAATGTATTGTTGCTCAACTTGTTTGTCTTTAGAGTAGCGCTTATTTTTGCAATGCGTGGATTCTCGAGGGATCCGCACGATTGTGGGACTGTATGATGCCAAATACCTCTCGTTGGATCAAGAACGCAACCACACCCCTAGCACAACTCGGGTGGTCGGGTTTCTCTGTAGCTTAATAAATGATGTCATGCTTATCCGTTAGAATGAATTTCCCTTTCACTTGATCGTTCTAATTTTTTTCCTAAGTACCAGAAAAGAAGAATTGAATGTGTTTGTTGGTATGTGATTAGCAAAGATGTGTTCTATATAATAAAATACTATGCTTCATGCTTTACTTGCCACTCTTTCTGCAATTTATTTGTTCATCCTTGAGATAAACACTGTCTTTGTTTCGTCGGCCTTTTAGGAATAGAATTCACCTCTCAATGTTATCCACATTGATCGATTAGACTGAAGGCCTAGCCTTATCTTTGGTCATCCTGCCCTTGATTGCAATCTGCACATCTCTTTCAAGACGTGCTTTCACTAGCTCAATTTCTGCCAAACCATAACTCCCAAGACTCAATCGCTGAGGAATTACATTCTTTGCGGCAATGCGTTGTTTTTTCCCATGTACCTAAGTTAATATGTTTAGAGTGTCATGCCATCACTATAGACATGTAAAGCCAAACACTTTAAAAATTAGATAATATTTTTTTACTAACGTTGAGGATATTTCGCAAGACCCTACTCTCGTGGATCTCCCAACTCTCTAGTTCAATGTGTGTGTAAGTTAGCCACAGATAGTACCTCTCTTATCGCAAAAAATGTAGTCTCTTTTAAAAGTGTATTATGTTCACGCCAACTCTTGGACATTATGAGCATTTCCTTTTTCACTAATCACCTATGTTTGGTGCATCAATGTCAAATGTGCTCTTTGAGATTATTCAACAACATAGAGTCAATAATGGGGAGTTAATTTAAATAGGGCGAACGACTTGGGAGACCCCTGGACTTCCTCCATCGTCCCCTTTTAGCCCCTTATTTTTTTTGAATACTTTTAGCCCCTCAATTGACAAAACTATTAAACAGTTACCCTTCTGTCCAGTCAAAACATCAATTAATAGTCAAAATGTCAAGTTTAAGGGTAAAATAGTAATTTTGGAGAGGAACATAAATTTTGGAGAAAGCTACGGAGCCTTAAAATCCACTAACGTGCGCTTCACTTTGCATAGTGCTTTGCAAGTAACACGTTGTCGACAGTGGAGAACTTGGGGCAATGAGTGATGGAAGTTTCAGAGGTGTGTCCGCTTTGTATTATCGATAATTGCAGCTCTCCGCAGTACCTCTTCTTTGCATGCCCTTATGCTTAACATGTTTGGAACTTCGTAAATCTGAACTTGGCCATTGATGAACACAAGCAAGAAAGAGGTGAACCCTAGTTTGAGGAAATGCTTACAAATCTGGAGTTGCAACATATTCAACATGCACTGTGACGGTATATGGTTTCAACGTAATCGCCAATTGTTTGAGCAAACTCATGTTAGGGCGGTGGATATGGCAGTGAGAGTTATAGCCAGTTTGAGAAATTATGAAACGACGAATGAATGGTCCTACAAGAACTCGACATCCCTATTTCTCGGATACTTGCATAGACCAGCGGAAATGAGAGTAAGCATGTTTTTTTTATGCTGGAGTAAGAGAAAGTGCAGCAGGATTAGGAATGGTATTATATGGTGTGCAAGGAGAATTCATAAGGGATATGTTACACAAGATTTCCAGTATCACAAATCCAGAATTAGTAGAAGCCTTAGCACTTGAAGAGGCACTGCAATTGGCGGAAAATCTTCAGCCCAAAGAGCTAAATATGATTGGAGGCGCTGTACAACTGATTCAGATTGTGAAGGGGATGCGGAATTCTCTATAACTTACAGGAATTTGATAGAAATAATTCAGTCCAAGTTGTGAGATAATTTTGGGTTCCAAGAGACAAAAATTTTACGGTTCATTCACTTACGAATTTGGCTAAAGTGAGTGAGCTCACTCTAAATTTTGGGACATCCCCACCACCTTTTTTGTCAAACGATTCTGGATTTTTTCCAGTTACTTGAAATGAAAGAAACCTTTTATTAAAAAAAAGGTGAACAAAACTAAATGAAACAGAACAGAATCAAACTGACCTTAATTGAATTCAACGGGAACTAAATCAGATAGTAGGAAGTGAATATGTCAAATTAGCATATCTAACGAAAGTGAACTAGTTTAAGAGGCTTGAAAATTCTCCATCCTAGAAAAATCTACAAATGTAGCATAAATCCTCTAGTCAGAATAGCCAAAAGTCTATTAAACGAATTTGACTTGGATTTCTCCTCAAATGATATAAGATAGTAGATTCACAGCCAACATTTTTTTGCTGGAAAAATGAAAGTCATAAAACACTAACTTAGCTGAGACAATCATATCTAATACTTTTAGCATTAAAAAATCCCATTTAAAAGAACAAATTTGATTGACAAATAAATACTTCAAATTATTTTTCACCCAAGCATAAATGATCAAACTGTAGCCATATTCAGAAAAAAAGTTATCTTATCTACATTTAAAAAAAATCTAATTTAAACCATCGAAGATGGGTTACTTTGCTTTTTAATTAATATCACGTGTTGCTAAAAATGACTTACATCAGGCGTTGCCCGAAGGCTTACATCAAGTTGTCCCAAAAGGGGTATCATAAAGGCACTAAACTTCAAATTACATATTTGCAGTCTTTATGTCCAAACAAACTTAAAGGGCATCGTAAGATGAAAGGTCAAACACTGATGAGACTTCTGACTAGTTTGGCTCGAACCAATGGAATCCAGTGACAGTATTCAAATATCAGTCACCTTCTCACTGATTTTCCAATACACTTTCCTACAACATCTCCAAAAGTGAAGATATGGTTTATCTCCATTAAATTAAAGTCCCTGAAAGAAAGTTGGAGATGACCCTAGTCATTTTGATCACAAAAAATTCTTTTGTAAATGTCAGTAAAATTAGGAGAAAGTACGAAAGTCTCTTACATGACACAAGGTGATCAATCAATAATTATTCAACTTGCTCGACCTACAAATCTGGACTGTAAACTATGATCATTTTCGCCAAAAGTAAATTGTTGTAACTACATTGACTCATATTTCTCCTATACCAACATATAGATAAGATCAGAAACCAACTAGGTTTAACCAAACAAAAAGAGCCGTCAGAAAAAAAACCTAGAATTGCTAGAGAACAGACATAACAAAAATAATTCAACAAAAGGGACCAATTATCAGTAGCTACCCCATTAAACATGAAAATGAGCAAAGAAAATGCAAAGAAAATACTGAAATAATAGTCTCCCACCCTGAAAAAGGAAATTTTAAAATGGAGAAATGAAATAAAACAAAATAAAAATCAAGAAGTACCCCTCGTGACTGTGGCATTACCAAAGAATGACTCTGCACTGAGGTGAAAACGTCCGGAGTGAGTTGACCCATACCCTACTCATACTGGAGCTGCTCTGATAACTAGATTATCTGAGTTGACTTGTCTCCATCTTTCTCAACCATCACGTACTTGCCAATAACATCACCGATCAGTTTTGCTGATTTCTCATTCATGGAGAGTGTGGGAACTTGATGAACATGGATCCAAAAAGAGCATGTCGTAAATTGGATCTGCAAGCCTATCATCCCTTTATAAGGTTCCTGTGGAAAAAGCAAGAATTTGCCAAACAACCACGGTTCTTCTCCAAAACCCAAGCCTTGTCCGCAGGTTTCACAAATTGAAACAATACCACGCTATCACTCAGAAGCTTACCCATCATAGTGTTTCTCATCCCCCAAACTTGTTGAAAAAAGTCAATAATGTCTTCAAACGGGATTTTACGAGGCGCCAAAATCCTTCCAACCAAGGTTAGTTAGATTTTCGATGGATCAGATCACAGGGAAATAGGTTGGTTCCGATTTTCCTCCTCCGGGAGAGAGAGGTTCGCATACCGTGGTTCAAGTGTATCAAGGTTCGTCATCCTCTTGAGTGTTCGCCGATTGCAGAGTTTTATTACCCAGAAAGTTGCGCCGTATCAAGAAGCACACAAACCCTAGATCGGTGATGAGTTTATCGGTCCGGTTTTGATGATAACTTGTTGATTATATAGAGTATTAACTACACCGATCCTTGCTTGGAAATGGATCAGTGAGGAGAAAAGCCTTGTGCCGTGTTTCGCAAGGGCAGAGCTCCCAAACCCTAGGTTGAGAGAAGTATGACACATCTAATTTTGGCACAAAGTTTTATAAAATGCTAAATGAATGGTAGAGATCTAAAAATAAATGTAGGTAACTGCCTGAATGCTAAAGACTGTCTGTTTAGATTAAAGTGAAGGTAGATAAAGTAAAATAAAAGAAGGACATTTATCTAGAAAAAATGTCTTTTCTAAAAAGAATGTGAGAAGGAAAAAATATCCCACAATGACAGAATGTATTTTCCCGTAATGAAGTTTGTATTCGTAACTGGAATAAATAGAGAGTACAATGAGATAGACTAG
>JAUOBV010482791.1:0-10121 GCA_032360425.1 Rubia occidens | reverse complement strand
CTTAAAAGCTGTTTTACCAAACACTAAAAAGTGTTTTGCTTCAAAGCACAGCAGCTTAAAAGCCCTGCCAAACAGAGTCTAAGTACGACCGGTAACTGTGTAATTACTAATTATGTGAGTTTGGTGGATGATCATATCGTAAGCGGATGGGTGTAGTTTTGGTATTAGCCGTCGCCACCCGTAACAATATGGTCTTTGGTTTTGGGTTCAAAGTTTATAGACAATATAATAATACAAAGCTTATCTTGACAAGGAAAAACGGTGGAGAAAACATGGGCAACGAATCTGTTAATAATTGGGAATTTATTCATTTACCCACTCATAATGTGCATTGTTTCTGTTAGATTATTATAGTGATTTAATAAATAGGATTTTACTATCACTTGTAGTAATTAACATATGTTGTTTTTCTGGCACTAGATTTAAACGATCCTATCATCTTGTCAATATATTGATTTGTTCAATGAACATATTGTTTCACTGGTTGGTTTGTGATTCAGAAAAAATCGAGTATCATGACTCGATTGTACAACTTTTTATAAAAAACCTCTTATGTTTTGAGGTAGAAGCAGATTGCGTTGAGCACGAGAGCATGTTTTCATGTCCGTAAGTAAAACGTTATATTCATTTTACTTTTACATTAATCAGAAGATATTATGGGGTTTGTGTTTGACGTCTCGCTTAAAAACGGCGGAGCTTGTAAGGAAACACATAGTGTGTAATAACATTGTTTGACGACTATTTTTGCAACTCATTCCGTCAGACATCTGAACGCATTTTCATCCGACATCTTAATGCATTTATATTATTTACTATAATTAAGTTCCCCCCTCAATTTCACGTTTGATAGGCGTACGTGAGATGACTTTTCTTTGGCATGGAATTTTCGTTTATATTTGAGCGTTACGTGTATAATACCCGTGCTATTGTCAAACTTATTTTAAAATTGGCAAGTCTTAAAACAGTTAGTTTATTGCACAAAAAAGGAGGGGGTTTTACATTTTGCATTTTCTTAGAAGGTCAACATAATTGGTCAACTGGAAGAAACAGTTTAACCTTCTACTTTTGTTGATTGCTCGTGCAGAATGAAAACGTAACTAAGGTCCATAAGATTAAGATCTGATGAATTGTCAAGGATGAAAAGTTACTCCCACCATGCATCCTTATCTAAATTTCATTTTTTAAAAATACTAAACCAAATTAAACTATTAATATATTAAATATTTTTAATTAAAATATTAAATAAGTTGATTTCTAAAAGTTAAAATAGAAAGTTTTAATCATAAAATATGAGTATCAGAGTATGTATTGCTAATTTATTACTGATATTTATATTAATATTAATCTAAAGGTTAAAATAGAAAGTTTGACAAACATTTACATTTGCACGTTGTTAGGTTTGTCACGTTATTTATCTTTCAAGAAAATCACGTTATTTTGAGTTGATTTTTACCATAGATTGAGTTGTATTAAATTAAATATATTAAAAATATTAACTAACTAACTAAAATTAAGTTTCAAAAAGTAATTATAAAGTTTATTAAATTAGAATAAATTAAATTAAACTGAATATAAATAGGTTGGAAATAACATGAATTTGAAAAGGACGTGCAGTTTATTAATTGGATGCTATAATTTATAATGGATATCGATTCATGGTTAATTAGATACTCCACATTAATATAATTTTGCACCCACGGTTTAGTCCAGTTGGTTGCACACCTAATGCCTTTCGAGGTCCCGTTTGATGGAAAGGTCTCGGGTTCGAGTATCGGGCGGGGTGTGTGACTGCTGGATCGTGAACAAATCCTACATGTTGCCTCTGGTGCGGGGTGGTGTAGGCGGGCTGAGGGCGAGCCTGGAAAAATCGCCTTTTTGATGGTAGTAGTGGTTTACCATTAACAAATTTAAAATGGAGAAGAAACCGTACGATGATACTATGAAGTTTATCACTACACATTCTTCAAATATGAAGTCGCCATCGCGGATTTAAATTTAGAAGAAAAAGGAGGAAGTGTAAGATTTAGGGAAGGAGGGGGAGAAGAAGGAAGAAAGAAGGAGAAGTAATGAAGAATAAAAGGAAAGATGGAAAATGAAAGGAAAAGTGGATGCATTCCATTATAAAAGTGAACATCTTTTTATGGTTTATTAATTTAGTGCACTCCAAATACCAATTCTGATGGAAGAAGTGCCTTCGGAAATGCATTTTCGAATTTGGTGCCTCTTTCGAAAATGTCTCAAAAGTACCTTAAAAGGTAATTTTTAGCATAATTTTGTAGGGTTTCTTAGACAGCGGTTTAACCACCGTTGTCTATTTTAGAGTATTTCAGAGGCATATCTAGAAGAGGTATTGACTTTGGACATGAATTACAGAAGGCACATCCTCCTTTGAAAGCACCTTTGAAAATGCCTTAAAATAGTTGCTTTAAGTGCATATATTTATAAGATTTCTTAGATGGAGGTTCAACCGCTGTTGTCTACTTAAAGCACTCCAGACACATGTTTCGACTTTAAAACTGCTTAGAAAGTGCACAGAGTAAACAACAGAGTCATTGTACGACACTTTCAATGGCGAGTTCAAGTCCGATGAAATTATAACAAAAAAAAGGCATATTCACCCTTCTTGGGAAGACGTCATACAACGTTTATTCACCAACCACAATCTAACGAATTTTCGGAATCATTTATCATCAACCCGACCACCAGAAGATATTCCGAGTAAGGAACATAAGACAAATGACGCTTACAAAGAAAAAATTATACTAACCACCATACAACGGAGTCACTAATAACTATTCTTGTACTTGTGTTAAAATTACGTGTGATCAAATATATATATGAAGAGACTACAGGTGTAAAGTGAAAATAATAACCTGAATAGCCTAGCATATTATATAATCGTGGAAGTAATAGTTCAACAAATTTCTTTTATGATGATGCCTAAGGAAGAAAGCAGAAGGTACTACTTGGGATAAACTGAAATTGACAAATATTTCTTTTTTATTTCAACGGAAAGACAAGTCTATCGATATTGATATTGTTATTTCTGTTTTTTTCCCGTCTCACTCATCAAAATCGGCTGCTCACGACAGGATATGTGGCACATATAGAGGTTTAAAAAAAAGGTTGTGGGAAACAAAGTAATCAAGTTCCATTGATTGGTGCATGATGAAGACAGCCAGCTTGGAATACGAATTTAATCATCACCTTCTTAGTTCTTCTAATTGCTTCCTTAGCACACTAATTTTTGTTATTTTCTGGAATCTAACGGCGAATGTCCTGATCTTTGACTTTTTTTTCTCGTAATAACACATTACTAAAGTCACTTGAAAATTTAATGCATGGATTTTATATTTATAATTTAGTACACCATTAATACGAGTACTAAAAACATTCCTTATGTGCATTGTATCATTCATCGTGTAAACGTAGAAAGAAATGGAGTTTAGAGATCAAACAATGAAAATATATGTCCATACAGCCCTCCAATTACAAGCTGCTGATGCACAACTCTTTTTTTTGTTACAGGAAGGCTAACAAAATTGCAGACTAGGTGGCTAAAAGATGCAGAAGCACAGGTACTGAAGGCATTTTTGGAAATCAGGCTCTCACTCAGTTGGAGAAGGGCCTGGTCAATCTTGACAGAGAGGGAGTTCCCAGCATCAGAGTTTAGCATCAAAAGTAAAAGGACTCATCCACCTCGATGGGTTTCGACTTTCAAACTTCAGACTTGGTGAGCAAACTATCCAACAAACTTTAGACTTGGTGAACAAACTTCAGACTTGGTGCAGACACGAGATTTTGCAAAACTTGGGCTACTTTAGGACAATACTATTACTCAATTCGTCATATGTATAGTCACATAGCTTCATTTCACATAGCTCCATTCGTATAGTCACGTAGATCCATTTTGTATAGCTAAGTTATCTTTACCAACCTTTGTGATGAAGTCCGGCCAAGGTAACGTTCGACACTGGGGGTGGAGTTCGTTACATTTGGGAGCACTTCATAACTAAGGTGGGACTTTTGCGAATCAAGCTTCTTGATTCGAATTAGCATCAAATAGGTATCGTTCACATAATGAACGTCTCATGTATCAAGGTTGAAACTTTGGGTTCTCAGGTTTGGGGTGCCTATTAATCCCCCCACTTAGGTGGTCTTAACTTTTTAAAAAAACAATGAAAATATATGTTCATTAACGTCATTTAAATCTTGATATCATCTTACATCAGTAGAGAATAGACCAATATCACAGTAAACACATAATATTTTATAACAAATATGAATCCTATGAACTCAAAATAGTACAAGTCGTAAAACACAGCACCCGTCACTGAATTTTACAAAAAAATATTAGGCAGGAGACAAAAACAAACATTACGCACCAAAACAAAAGGCAATTTAACACAACTACTATATATCAACATATTACACTATAAACCTGAAGCTTTTCACAATAAACATCAGATATTCGAAAAATAAACCTCCTAAATTGGGGAAAATAGAAAAGACACTATCATCATCATACGAAAAGGATAAAAGAACAGTTATACTGTAAATTAAAGCACATACATCCTCATTTGACAAAAAAATTACACATTAACTTCACAAATTCAAAAAATAAACCTAACCCTCGACATTGGCAAGACGTTCAACGGATTTACCTTTGTTCTTCCCCATTATGCTGTAATAAAACATAAAACACACCATATATGAAACCAAAAACCTAGAAATGGAACAAAAAACTAAACAAAAAAGGTAAAAATTCCTCACGTGAGCACAATAGAACAATCAACTGGCAAGATGAAACAAAAAAAATCGGAGGAAAACGAACGACGAAGTGAAAAACGAGATTAAACGATGAAGAAATTGAAACAACGAGGATGAGAGAGAGAGAAACTAGAGTGGTTGTAATGAATTATTAAATTAAAATAGAAAAGGTAGGGTTTATATATAGCGCGTGAAGTACAATTTCCAAAATATTGCAAGTCAATCCCTAATTTTCTACTGTTCTAATTAAACTCCGTCCTGTCTTTCCTTATGCCTATTGAAAAATCGTCTTTCCCAAAACTTTGTCTAAATGTAAAGTATATTTCAATTACAATATAATAAAATAGTAATAATTAATTAAAATAAAAATAACAATTATTTTATTATAAAATAATATATTAATGATTCATATAAGAAAATAATATATATTTATATTAAAATGTTATAACTATTAATTGTATTAATTATGAAATAATATTATTTATTTCTATATTTTATTTTATAAGAAAATTATAATTTTAGTCATATCCTATCCATATACAACTTGAAAAATCATAATACTATTCTTTCATTAATGTTATTGATATTTTTAGTCTGTAATAGATTTGAGTTGAAGTATAGAAATGCTATCTAATTAATTTATTCTCTCGATGTCTCCTCGATTTTTTTATTTTACTAAATATGAATAATAATTCCCTTTCATGAAATGGAAACAAAATTACAATGATAAGGATGCATTCGTTAAATGCATAAAAAATTAAACCTATTAAACTCAATTCAAACGTATTTTTTTAAAAATAATTGACAAATATGGGTCGAGTAATATCCTATTTGTTATCTACTCGAGTGATAACCACTCAAATAACAATTAGGTTGAATTAAGTTGTTCACGATTTGGGATCAAACATTCATTTTATGCATTTTTACATTGGGAGATGAGTTTATAAATGAATTGTTCACGATTTGGGATCAAACATTAATTGGGAGTATGCGTTTTTACATTGAGAGATGAGTTTGTGAATGAACACGTCTTTTGTTGCGAAATTGGCGAGCCTAGAAAACGCCAACATTAATTAGCTGGGAGACTACCTATCTACCTGCTGAAAAGGGAATTGCATGCTCAGCTACATGTGTTGATGGATGAGATGGGTGTTCTATGCTAATCGGAGTAACATCCCGTGTGATTACGAGTACTCTCTCGTATCTGTCTCTCACGTATCTCCAGTGGAGCCGAACAGACTTCTTCAAGTTCTTGTTGAGCTTCAACTTCATCTCCGTTATGTTTGATAAACCACCTATGAACCACCACTCATCAGAAATAACCTTAATGCTGTAACCAGAATAGGGATAAATGCGGACTTATCGTTATTGTTTTTTAAGGAAAAAAATGTTTTTTTAAAGGAAAAATAGAGGATGCATTCAACTTACCTATTATTTGAGTATTTGAATGTTTATAAAAAAAAATTAGAGTACGCACTCAACTTACGTACTCCATTACTTCAGCGTTTATCATGCGAGTAGATAACAAGTCGAACTCGACTCGTATTGGTTAATTATTATTTTTTATGTTTTAGTTGGGTTCAATATATTTGAGAACAAATTATTTCAACTTATCTATTATTTGAGTGTTTAACATGCGAGTAGATAAGGAGTAGTTACATTAGTAGACTAATATAAAAGTTTGATTATTGATATTTATAATTGTACGGAATTTTGAAAAGTTGATATTTTAAAATACATGCTATTACGAATCTAGCAAAATCACAGACGACAATATCTTAACTTAGTTAAAATTATTCAATTTTAGGATTAAAATTGAATAATTTTAATTAAATGAATAGTTAAATTGCAAATTGGGTCGGTGGAGTACCAATTTTTGTCGCAATTCACATGCACGGAACAAAGAAGAATAAAATGAAGCGTACCTACAGCATGTGCTTTTTAAATTATTTTCTTTTGAGTGGCTTTTTTAGTTTGACAAAAAAATTGGAAAGACGGGTTTAATTACAATAATAAAAGGTAAAAGATATTAATTACAATATTAAAATTTTATTTTGCAGCGTGTAGTAATTATAAAGTTTATAACTCGATTCATGCAACCCGAAAATAATTTACACTTTAAACCTTGATCTTTCCATGACTTATGAAAAGACCGTCTTTCAAAAGACGGACTCTTTTAGTTTGGTATTTAGTATCGAAGAAAAAGCAATTCACCTCGATTCAAGAAACTCCAAAATTTCCGATACAAACATAACATAGCTCCAGAAGGTATTTAAGAAGACATGCTAAACATTTTTCCTTCCAATGATAATACTTCATTGAGTCTTGTGTGAGACCGTTTCACAGCGAGATCAAGGATTAATGTGCAATATAATGAAGTTTAATTAGAGATAGAGTTCCAAATATAATTTAAGAAAGTTTGGGAGAGTAAGGAGGAATGTGGGTGCAAATACCATGTTATGGGGGGTGTTGGACATAAATAATTGGGGAAATTAATGATTTCGGGTCATAAGAATCTCGTGAGTCAAGAATTCGGGTCAGAGAAATTCGCTGATCAATTTTTTCCCTCATTTCCGCGCAATGCGCGGGTTTTTAGTACCAGACTTGATGTTTCAATTTCAGTCCTTGATGTTTCAACAAAACCTTGTGATGTTTTTTCAAAATTCCTTTTCACTAAAATTATGTGTCTTAAAGTTAATTTTTGATCTTTTATTGTAAATCGTGTGCTTGTATGTTAAAATTTTGACACTTTATATATGTTGACACTAGTTAGTGATATTTTATTATAGAATTCTAATTTTAAATTTATACTTAAATTTTAATTGATTTTTTTTTGTTTTTTCAGCATGATGTTTTAAAACTTAATATCGATGTTTATTTTTTGAATATTAGATTATTATTTTTGAAATCGAATATTAGATTCTTATTTAATGTATGTCTTGATGTTTCAATTGCGTGAATTATGTTTTTTAGATTTTAATATTGATGTTTCATTTGTTTTTCCCATATTAGTTTTACATTTTGGTGCATGTTTTATTTTATGTTTAATTACTTTTATTTGATATATTTTATATTTTAATTTGATGTATTAAGAGAACTTGCCTCACTGCTGCTGCAATAGGGAAGGAAGGAGGATTCGTAAGTTTTCAGTAGTGATGTTTTAGATACAATTATTGATGTTTCTCGTTTTCAGCTTGATGTTTCATGTTTTAGACTTTAAGTGTTGTTATATGTGTTGGTGTGATGTTTCTATTTCAACATTTGACGCTTATTGTGTTTACATGTTTAAGTGTGCAATTGATGTTTAGTTTTGATTGTGTGTGGTATCTTAGGGTTTTGTTACGATTTGTGGTAATTTTTGTGTTGTTTTGTTATTTATTAGATGAGTAAGATTGTTTGTCCACTGTTGCTGCAATCGAGAAGTAAAGAGGATTTGTAATTTTTTGTTATTTTTGCAAATGTGATGTTTTAAATACTGTTGTTGATGTTTCAGGCTTTATGTTTGATGTTTCTTGTTTAGCTTTTAGGTATTGTTATTTGTGTTGGTGTGATGTTTTAATTTCAGTATTTGATGCTTGCAGTATTTTAAGTGTGCAATTGTTGTTCAGTTTTGTTGTATTTAATTGAGTGTGATATATTAGAGTTTTGTTACGATTTGTGGTAATTTTTGTGTTGATGTTGTTGTTTCTTAAATGTCCAAGAACGCTTGCCCACTGTTGGTGCAGTCAACAAGGAAGGAGCATTTGTAAGTTTTGTTATTTTTTAATGTGATATTTTAGATATTGTGGTTGATGTTTTAAATACTGCATTTGATGTTTCACAATGTAGTTTCCAGTCATGTGCTCTATGCTATTGTGATTTTTAATTTCACATATTGATGTTTTTTTATTAATGTATGTGATGTTTTAATTTTAGCATGAGTTTACATGCTTAATTGTGCAATTGATGTGTTGTTTTGATTGTGTGTGATATCTTAGTACTATTTGTGCTAATTTTTGTGTTATTTTTGCTATTTTTTAGATGTCTAAAAATACTTGCTCACTGTTGCTGCAATCGAGAATGAAGTAGGAACTGTAAGTTTTGTTATTTTTCAGATGTGATGGTTTAGATACCGTTGTTGATGTTTCTTATCATCTGTTTGATGTTTCATGGTTTGGGTTTCGAGTATTGTTATGTGTGTTGGTGTGATGTTATAATTTTAGTGTTTGATGTTTGTGTTGTTTTCATATTCAAGTATGCAACTGATGTTCAATTTTGTTCTTTTGATATTTTATTGTGTATTGTTGATGTTTTTAAATTTTGAGATTGATTTTTTAAATAATATATGTGATGTTTCTCAATGTAGTTGTCAGTGATGTTATGTGTGCTATTGTAATATTTTAATTACAGATATTGATGTTTTTATTACTGTATGTGATGTTTTATATTACTTCACAAGAATACTTTCCAAGTAAGAGGTCTACAATGCCATTAATGAGTTAATAAAAAAATGGTACGAGAAATCATGCTCCTGAAGGTGTTCCCTTAAATAGAGAGTCGTAGTCAACCTCTGATCTATCTGTTGATGCAGTAAGAGAGTCATCAACTTCAAAACAAGCAGGAGAAGACAAGCCTGTGAAAAAGCCATTGGTGAATGAAAACAAGTCGGGGAAAAAATAGAATTTGATTGTTTCGGATGTAATATTTGTTATTGTTTTTTCAGTTATGATGGTTGATTGTTAGTGTTAGTGCTGAGGCTCTTCATTGTTATTGATGTTTTAGCTTGATTTGATTTTTTTCCACTTTTTATGTTAGCAGTTTTTAGGGCATTTGAACCATTTTGTAATGAATGAAGTTTCATGGTTCGGTAGTTATGGTGATTGACATTTTCACATGCTAACGTGAAATTTTAAATTAAAATTTTCCACTTTGATATGCTAATTTTATGTATTTGTTGTGCCCATGATGATTCATTGAATTCTTTCGATTTTGAGTTGTCAATGTATGGTGTTTAATCAAGTTCTCATCAGTACTTTTATAATATAAAAAATCATCACTGCGTCACAATGTAACATCACAGTATAACAATAAATAATAACCAAGTCCCTACAAACTGATTTTAGATCAATTGAGCATTTGGAATACTAGCTGGTTTTTGTTTTTATTTATTTTATAAGTTAATATTTTATTTGATGTTTTACTACTATTATTTGATATATATATATATATGTGTGTATTATATTTCATATTTTTTATGTTTAACTATTTTTGTTTGATATATTTAGTATTTTATTTGATGTTTCACTACCTAAATTTATTATTTGTATTGATATTAACTCTAATTATATATATTCGAATGAATTTATATGATG
>JAUOBV010482681.1:0-10122 GCA_032360425.1 Rubia occidens | reverse complement strand
ATATATATGGACCTATGTATACAAGGGTTTAAATTTATGCTCATTTTTAAATTCAAGAATAGGGTAGAGAGACAATGGAACTCTTCCTTCTCTCTAGAATCTCTTCTCTTCTTCTCTTTATTTTTATTTTGCCAGAAGGCATTAAATCCAATGAAATACTTGGGTTCAATGCTTAGGGAGTAGGTTATTTACCTTGGGTTTGTATTTGCATTCATGAATTAATGTTTGTTTTGTGAGATTTCTTAGATCTACCTATTTCTATGTATTTATGATTATTATTTATTATGTTGGCTTGTTCTTCATGTTCTTATTAGTTGCATGATTGTCACACTAATATTGGCACACACCGTAGCCTACTTTCATGTTGGCGCAGTTATTTATATCTCCCAGGGAAGGAAACCTAGATGTGCTTGGGGTAACAAAGTATGAAATCGTATGGGTGTGTGCATGTGGGTTGCCGAGTAAACGTTACAATCGACCATATATTAGTATTAGCCAGAAAATTGGCCTGAATGATTACGAATAGAGATAGCTATAGTAGAAAACTAGGGTTAGCATTGCAACCCTAAAGCCATCGATAAGGTGCTTCACCCCCTTTGCCTTTTTAGGCCTTGGGAGAAACATTCGTGGTGTAGTGCCCATGACGTAATAGCACGGGGGAGATTCAGATCTGCACAGCAGCCGGGGCCATTGTTGAACTCCCTAATTACAGAGGTGGTGCCGATGGAAGATTACATTTGCACCATACGTGATAGGTATGGGGAAGTGTTGACCATCGACCATACCACGTGTCATAAACACTATAATAGGTTTGTAGTTCTTGTATGTGATAGAATTGAGGATCGAAACAACATTGATCATGTTACGCAAGTACTCCCCAAGTGTTAGTTTATATAGTTTATTCTCTTGTTCATTTCATGTTAGTAGTTATTAGAAAACAACCCCCCCCCAAGCATGTTCCCCAACACTAATCGTTTCTGACGCGTGATTAGATTTACTACACAATCGCGGCTGTGCTTAGTTGGCTCTTAGATATCTAACATCTGTATAGACGACCCGGTCTTGCCATTATCTACCCTTTTTAGTAGCATAATAGTAGGAATGGGAGCAACGACATAAATCTCTATCTTTAATCCTTAATACTTAGCCTCTTCTCAATCTCAGTTGGTAAAACTCACGTGATCTATTGATTAAGAGTGACACGGGGAGGGGGCGGGTTATTAGGTCCTATATATATGCCAGTACCTCTTCACTTAAGGCACCAGGGTGTGAAATGGAGGTAGTGTAAGGGGAGAATGAGCAACATTCTTACTTTTTCTCCTACTTAACTAAATAAGCATAGCGGTTTTCAAAGGTCTCTTCATATCTTCGGAGTTTGCGATCCTTGTCAATAAATCTCAACAGAAGGATCTATATGTGGCATCTTTTACGATACTTCTGGGGGTGTAACTAGCTACATATGTATGTGATGAGTTTGCAGATAAGTATTTGTAATCCTTTCCAGGAAAGTATCTTAGATTTAATCATGGAATTTACTGTAATATTTAGTTTCTGCATGAATCTAAGATTTGATTTAATAAAATATCTATTGATTATGTTTTTTTCATATTTTCTTTATGTTTAGTGTATTCCTACAGCGTTCTGGTCACTTCGCTTTTATTAAATTTGTAAGTGTTATTTTCCATAAAGGTTATTTTTGGGTAGATTATTTTTGTATTCACAGTGTACCTTTATTAATGTATCATTCTAAGGATGTAATATAGGGTAAACTTGTTCCTTGGGTAATCTTAATTGAGATTCGAAGTGGTTTGTACAAACCACAACCCCTTAATTGATAATATGTCAATAAGTTATTCCTTGGAACATGTCATTTATCCATATGCATTTTTATAAGAAAATCATATAATCCGTGTGGCTGGTGGGCTATTGTTCTTACACTTACTAATTTAGTCATTGCTAATCCAATCCTAATTTAGCTTGTGTATTTTTGTAGCTATTTGGCCCGTATGGTATTGGTCTCATTATGCATTTCTTTTCACTGTTATCTAGCATCATGTGCCTACTTTTCATTAAGAAGATATTGTAACACAGGAGTGTACCTTTGCTACAGGTAGTCTTTAGAAGGGATAATTTGTAATCGTGAAAGCGTACCATTGTTGAAGGTCTCTCCTCACAAGGTTATCTTGGTTCCACATCATTGGTCTTCCATTTTCCAGCTCATATGAGTGAGGGAATTGCATGTATTCTCTATGTGACTTGTCTTTCCCAGAACTATCAAAACTCCAAAAGAAAAATTCCCCCACATATAGCATCACTAATGTGGGAAATTCCTTCTGAGTAATAATAGCGCACAAAATTAATCTACAACGAGTTCTTGTCTCTTTGAGTACTTGCAAATGTCCCTATGATGGTCTCAAGGAGAAAGGTCTGACTCTCTAGTTAGTATAACATGAATATAATTCAATTGCAGGAGTCAAATGTCACTTGATCTTTCAGTGTTTTCCTACGTTTATTTATAGTTTTTCAATCATGTGATTGTGGTCCGATTATCGCGCTCTCCTCTTTGGATCAATAAAGAGTGTCGTGGCTAGTGCTATCTTTCGTCAGTTCCCCGGTTTGCCGATCAGCGGTGTTCTTGTATTTCAGGTGTTTGTGGTTTCGGCGAAATGTCAAGATTTCACAAAGTGGTAGCTAAGCATGCTCAGTTTTAATTAAGTTAGACCGGTTAGGTTATATATATATCAATTTTTATATTTATTTAGTGCATAGAAGTTCTTATAATTATAGTGAACTTCAAAATATAAACCCAAATATAAAATAATTATTGCATGACCCTAAAATATGTAGAAAAAATGGATTTCCTATGGCCTAGCTTAATCGTTGCACGCGAACGCGAGATTTTTTTCAATTTTTCATATTATTATTATTTCCAATACAATTTCATTCAATTCAATTTAGTTAAGTTAAGTGAAATAAAATCTTAAAGGGGAGCTTAAAATTAGTTCTAAAAGCACAAGGCTAAAATTTTGTACTCCTTCCATTCCAATCCATTTTGCATAAAGAGAAAGAGCTTGGATATTTTTTATATGTGGGCCTTTATGTCAAGCCATGTCAGCTTAGTGAGCCTTTAAACTTGTAAAATTTCCAGTCATGACATGGTTATTCAGAGAAGTTTTTCCCTCCTATTTTCAAATTTGGGGATAATTCCTGCCTGAAAACCTGCTAGGCCCTGGATCAGGGCTCTTGTTCATCAAAAAGATGAATACTAAAAGGTTCAAATATTACATTCCCAAAGAAAAAAATTATGAACTTCCCACTCTATAAACACAACTCAAACAATTGAAAAATTCCAAACTTCTTCCAATAAAGCTACAACAAAAGAAATCCATCCAAACCTAATAGCAGTCAAACCTCAAAAATGATTTTTTTTTAAAAAGTGAAATTTGTTGGGGAACCCTCACATTTACATTTTGCAAATTATTGAAGCCTTCCAACGTAATACAAAGGAGCTGGTAGCTCCTCTGGTTTAGTGTATCTTCCTCCTATCATCATATTTATTTTAAACTTTGGGGCGGCATGCAGGTGAAGAATTTGACGAACAAGGAGTGGCAGCATGTTGGGAGTTCTTATTGGAGCATCACCAAAATGGGAAGATCAAGCACACAAAAGGGTCGAGGCAGCAACTTTGTTAAGTTGTTCAGTGAGAATAGTGAGCACAATATGGTTGTGAGCAAGAGCCCAACTTGCTTCTAGACAGCTACTAAACTTGCATCATTGGATGGATGGGCATCCCCCACACTAAAAAATTAATATAGATTTGGAGGATTTAAAAACATTTCCTGAAAATTCAAGAAGAAGAATAAGTGTGACAACATCAAGTTTACAAATAAGGAAGAGCAGTGCTCAATGAGCAATAGCATCAAAGACTATCAAGAGCATCACCAATAGTATATTAAGTATTGTAATTAAATACGGTTTGCATACCATTTATTTCTATGTTGTAAATTAATTTTTCAGTTTTATTATTTAAATTGAAATAAATTAAGTTCTGTGAGAAGATCGAAGGATGGGATCCAGTAGACAAATTGAAAACTTTGCCAAGATTAGGGGTCATACTAGAAATTTAGGCTTGTTCAAACGGTGTGGACCGGACTGGGACGGGTTAAGATCGGGACCGGTATGGTGGAAATCTTTGGATTGAAAACCAGACCGGTTATTGAAAGTTTTGGACCAAGACAGGTCCAGACCGGCTTGACCGGATTTTAAAAACAAAAAAATCATTATCAAAATAGAGAACACTGCGATTGAAATTGTTCAATCACCAGAATACAATATAATAGAATATCCCTGAATAGCTTCAGAGAAGTGGTTGTTTTAACAGTTCAGTACTTACATCCCACTGCTTCTCACCTATCTCTCTCACATATGCCTAGTTGAGTAACCAAGCATATTATACTTGGTAGTTGTTACTGCAGAATTCCATACTTATTCCCAAAACCATGGAAACTAACTTTTGTTTTATTGAATTCCCTCTTCATATGAATATCAGTAGCCCTATATGTATTCCTGGAACTTCATACACCTGCCATTTATATGCTCCAGTCTCCAATAACAGCAACCAAGTACGCAATCTTATGGTTAACAACTAAAATAGAATCGGCATAAATTGTGTTTGGTTCATTCTATAGAAAAAACACAAAATCTCATTCACAAGATCATTAAAACCAAAATAATAAGAGAAAACACTCATGATTCTAATCTTGCAGACGATTAATATAAAAATTAAAACCAAAACTTAATTAGCAATTCAACGTTCCATTATGTCCTGAGTTCATTGCTTATGAAACAAAAATAATGTCATCTTGCAACTTCAACTTCTCCGAATCTGTAACAATAACACAACACAAGATAAGTAAGAAACACAAAATATATTTGAAAGCATTCTATTTGAAAGGATTACAAAGTACAATGGTTGTTATCATTTTCAAGTTTCTCAAGTTCTTCTAAATTCTCCTCCATATTAAATTGAGCTTCACGAAGTGATGCTTGAATCCAATATTGACAACATATTTGGGCTTGCGCCATTTAAAATCATTTGGAATGAAAGAAATGAACCTTTGGAGATTAACTTGATAGAACAGATGGTAATTTACATCACAAGAAAAAGTAAAATATCAAAAAATACTTTTCTTGAAATGGAAAAAAATATAGTACCTTTGGAGTTAAAGAGCTCATAAATTGATCAAGATTTTGTCCTCCATAACCAAATGCAACTTCAGATGCAACCGTTGATATAGGTATAGCTAGAACATTTCTCGCCATGTGTGCCAAAATCAGGAATCTAGCAGCGTTAGCTCTCCACCGAACTAATATATCTTTCTCCTCGTCGTCTCCCTTTTGCACATTCAAATAACGATAAAATTATGATCGTATGATGGGATTTGATCAACTCATTTGCCTCTTAACTTGTTCTTCAATGTTGCTGTTATACTTTAAAGTTGTTCTTAAACAACTGGATGAAGAATTTGACACGCACTCAACAATTTCACCATTATCACCAATCACAGTAGCATACATATGCCTATACTCATCATACATTTCATAAGTAAATAGTTTCACCTTTTTAGCCAACGACTCTCCCTTTTCAATCCCATACATTCAACAAAGAGCAATGCTCACTCCAATATATTAAAACTTGGATAAAAATCACAGCATTTTCTCTACATCACCACAATATTTATCAAACTTCAATTTCCTTTGTTATGACATTGCCTTAAACTCAGAATCATCATTCTTCAACCAATCATTCAGAAAATTACGAGTATGGCCAACTTAAAAAGAAAAGAGAATTACTCGTCACATACAAAGAGCTAGAGATGTGACTTGTCAAATCATAGAACTTTTTTAAGAAGACAACAAGTTTTTCAAGTTTATCCCAATCATCTTCATCTATAGGACCCAAGTTTTCTGAATCCAAATCACTAGGGAGTCCAATTCGACTAAAAACTTTCTTGTACTTTAAAGCCCTATCCAACATACACAATTGTAAAACAGGGTCATTTGCATCGGTAAAAAATGTGAACGATATCGGACTGGTGTAAATAGTATTATTTGCACTGATAAAAAGAATGTTATGTTGGGAACCGGTGTGTTTTCTCAAATAAGAACCGGAATTCTTTATGCCGGTGCTTAAGCCGGTGTATGGAAAATGTAAAATTTGTTAGGAAAATATGTTTGACAACGATACCTTAGTTGTCGGTGTATAACAGCGATACAGTTGAAGCCTTATGCACCAGTTCACGTAGTACCGTTGTATATAATTCCAACCAATTTTTGGAGCTAAATGTAAATTACTGGGGCGAATGATCAAAATACAACGGGAATTTGCCAAAATAATTTCACCGGTCCTTTTTTTAGCGTTGCGGAGAAAGTGCTCTTTATTGCGTGACAACGGCAAAAAAAATTGTGAAATTACCGGTGTAAAAAATAGGGCATTTCTCCTGTTTCAAAAATTAGTACCGTAAATGTGAATATTGGCACCGGCAAAGAGTACCGGTGCTAGGTACTTAAAAATTATTTTGTTGATTCATTCTCGGGAAAGTAAAAAATTACTGTTTAATTTAAAGCAACTGCCTGCACCTGTAAGCAATGGTTTGCACATGAACGTTATACCGGTGCTAGGTACTTGGTGTTAAATTCAATGCTTTGTGCTCATGTTGCTGGGAAAAAATCAAATTGCCATTCAAAGCAGCTGCTTACATCGGCATTTGGATGGTTTGCACCGATAACCTTGTCAGTGCTACATAATCTCACATAACTTGCGAATCATACACCAGTAACATATGAAATGTACCAGTGTAAGTATGATTACCATAAATAAGAAACCCATCAATGCTTACATCATCCAAACATCAAAGTCCATAACTTGCAAACATCCCCCCTTCAATGGACATCGACGGAGGACCGAGAATTCCAACGGATAAAGGTTATACAATAAGGTAATTCACATCGTGCTATTGAAATTAATACTTAAATTTCCCATGTAGTTCCACAATCATGCATTAATTATTCAATATAAGGAATTAGTGTGGTTCCACCCAAAGTGTTTGATAAAATGCCTTCATGTGTTTTTTTAGAGAATGAAACCTAAATCAAAGCTGAAGAAGACACGTCATCCATCATTCCTTCTCAACTAAATGTTTCATAGTGCAAGTACCCGGATGGTACCTTTGTGTCCGAGGAGGCTAGGTCCGTGCACGAAGCATACAAAGGATGTCCGCATCACCCGGAGAGAGGAATAGAGGCATCACCTCCGTTTCAACAAAAAATATAGAGTCTGGGGTGGGGAAAATTTTGCTAGACTCCACCTTCTTTAAACCTCAGCATTGTCAGTGAGTTCTACGCGAACTTGAAGTGTAGACCGACATTGAAAGAGGTGTACTGTAGAGGCAAAATTGGGCCCTCACGGTAGAATCAATAAATGAGTTTTTTGGGTTGCCCAGTGTCCCAGAGGACGAGGACGAGTTCAGTGCACTCCATACTCCCGTGGAGAAATCCTACTATCTTCTTCGCGATCTGGCCAGTAGGGAGATCGTACAGACAGTAACGAGGGAAGGAACAGACGTAGATGAGCTGGTCAAACCTGACTGGAGTAAGATTTCAAAGAATACTCTGACTCAAAAAATGAATGGATGGTATCACTTCGTAGCATCTAGAATATACCCAGTTACTGTTAACACGGAAGTCCACAAACAGAGGCGGTCTTACTTGTACACAAAAAAGAAGTAGCTCCGATGGAATGTGGATTCCAGGATCGTGTGTCATTTGAGGAATGAACAGGATAAGATGGGGTTATACTGTTTCTCTAGTATCATATCGTCCCTCTGTTCTAGAGCTAGAGTAACCCCCTCCATCACCATGACGTTTACGGGCAACTGATGGGTAAAATTTGTGTTGATTCTTTTTCAGGTAACTGAGTGATATAGTAATCCCTTCCCTTGAATCTAGAGTCACCGCCTTGGATATTGGTGTACAGAATTTGCTTGAAGAATCTAAGTACCAGAGGTCCTGGTTAGACAACATGGCCAAAATTTCAACTATCAATTTCCTGATGCTGTCACAGCCGTAGGAGGATTTCCCACGAACCCCAACTGCGATGTGCAAGACTTGGATATGGATACAAGTACCCGTGAAAGGGATCGTGCACTTGTGGATGACAATGTGGAGCCATTTTCTCTTTACTATATGTGAAAGTGATGTACTAGATGTAGAAATCTTGATTTGTGAACCACTTCGTTCTTTTCATTACATTCAACAGCGTGAAACTAACTAACTATTCAGAATTTCCTGAATGTACGTTTGTAAGAATTATTGTCCTTTATCCACCGGGGTTTTTGGTATTCATTCCGGTGTAACATGTATGTTCCATGGATAGTGTAACAAATATGTAACATATATTCATACCCACCAAAAATTTATGTTAAGAAAACGTACACAGGTACATATGTCAATAACACTACTTTTTGTACCGGTGCTAAGGTACTCAGCTTCATTTTAAATAATTGCTCCCTAGATGCAGAGATTTGATTTAAAGCAGCTGCTTGGAGCTGCTTTATATCAACAGTTACACCGTTTATAAATCTTTTGCACCGGCATTCCGACCGGTGCTAGTTACCATGAAGAAATTAGCCACTAGAAAGACATAATGCAATTTAAAAGAGAACATGGAACTTCGAGATATGTCAGCACCGTGTATGAAATTTTTTCCGCATGCAAAATGTTGTTGGTGAATATTTTCTAAATATATTTTAATGGTGTTTAAGTTGCCAAAACAAATTTTGGGGCCAAACTGCAATTTTTGGTAAAGTTGGGCACTCAGTCAATGTACAATTTTGGGGCCATTCCGTACACACGGTTAGGACGGAAACAATTGGGAATGATCTTATCATATTGAATTGAATTTTTGTGTCACCAATTTCTGATTTCGATGATTCCAAGAATCTTGGAGGGACTTAACTGCAAAAAGTAAAAAAATTACTCAGAGCTCAAAATGCGAATCGGCTTGAACAGGCTGACTCTACAAACCACCGGGACGTAATTCCAAATTATACTCTTAAGGAAATGAATGGCTTTTGGCCAAAAACTGATGACCAAAGATCTTCGGATTCCACATTGCCACCTTGAAGATAACCATCAATGTTTACTCTAGAACTTGTGCTCGCGCTTCTGGAGAATTGACCACCGAGGCAAAAAATAATTCACAATTCACCTTTAACTAATAAATAAAAATTTTGATATTTTTTGTGGTCGCAGAGAGTATCGGTTGAGCAAAACAAAATTGGAGGACCTAATTGCAAAAAAAATGTATTTCGACAAGTTCTCACGTTATAAAAACCATGGTGTTCCAATTATGACACTTAAATTTGAGTGTACAATATGAATGTGAAACCAGAGCCGTTCAATGGTAGGCGAGGGTTTGAATGTAAACGTTGAGGGTCATATTGCTAATACTGGAAATTATATCAAAACACACGAATTTAATATTTTTGGGATAAGGAGTACCTTTAAATTAATTTTGTTACGTTGGGTAAATGTGAATTAAAGTGAAATTAGAAATAAGTTTGAGGAGTAGAGTGTTTTTTAAAAATATTAGGGGTAACTGAAGAATCAAAATTACAATGATAGTCATGCAATGAATTTATGCACCGGTCATGGTGACTAATACCAGTGTAATAATTGAATTTCGTTGTCGCCAAAACTTGAAAATTCAATTTTCAAATAAATGAGAAGCGGGAAACTTTTATCACCGGTAATTTATTCAAATGCATTGCTTTCTTTACCGGTGCTGGATAGTTGGTGGAAGAATTCAAACTTTGCTCTCTGGATGTGTAAATATTGATTTAAAGTAGCTGAGCTGCAAGCAGCTGCTTTATTTACCATTCATACACCGGTATGAATACTTTTGCACTGGTAATACCACTGGTGCTAGGTAATTAAACCAAAATTTAAGGTAACTAGTCTCGGGTTTGAAAGATTTTGATTTAAAGCAGCTGCTTTGAACATCATATTTGCACCGATATAGCAACATTTACACCGGTAACTTAACCGGTGCTAGGCACTTTA
>JAUOBV010482244.1:0-10123 GCA_032360425.1 Rubia occidens | reverse complement strand
GTCTCACTGAATTCTCATTATAAGTGACAAAAGCGATAAAGTCGCTCTCAACTCTAATAAAAGAATTCAAGGTAAAATAGGGTCTTCAAAGCATCAAAGTCTACCAAAATGAGCCTAAGAAGGTACCAAAATCACCATATAAAATGGACACATCAAAAGACGGAGTTGAATTATAATTATGGAAAAGTAAAAGATTTTAGTTGCAATATTAAAATTTTATTAGGCAACGTTTAGTAGTTATGAGTTTATGACCTGATTAATGCAATCCAAGAAATTTATTTTAATTTATTTTAATTTGCAGTTTAAATCTTGGTCTTTTCATAATTTATAAAAAGATCGTCTTTCAAAAGACGGACTCTTTTAACTTATTGCATTTTTACTATTCATATTTCAACTTATATTTTTATTTGATGTTTTACTAACTTAATTTAACTTAATTTGTATTTTATAATTTGTATTTAATATTTTAATTTATGTATTTGATATTTCATTATTTTATTTTGATGTATATTTTAATTTGTTTTAATTTGATATTTTAATATTGTTATTTGATGTTTAGTATTTTTATACTAGGTGTTTTTTTAGACTTAAGTTTCAGGCTAGGTCTAAGCCCAAATCCATATTCAGCCCAAATCCAAATAATCAACCCCACTTTATGAATTATTGCTAGTAAATCGCCGGAAAATCTCACCGGTTGCCGTTGCCGGAAGTCCTTACCAAAATCCACAAATTCGATGCAGAAAAGATCTGCCAAAACCTAGCGAATTCGATGCCAGAAAAACTTAACAAAACCCGACAACTTCAATGCCAGAAACCTTGCCAAAACCTGACGAATTTGATGGCAAAAAATCTTGCAATACCCTCATTCAATGTCGGGAAACCTTGCTAAAACCAAGCGAATTTGATGCCTAAACCTGACGGATAGATTCAGAATGCCAGAAACGGACGAAGATATAGGATAAGCAACGACGTCGAAGCAGGCGATGCGAGGTGACGGTGACACCATCCCCGACTAGTCTTGCCCAGATTTCTTATAATTTGCAGTCCATTCCCTGTATTTCATTGGTTTTTATATTTGACCCGAAAATAAAAGTGTTGTATTTTTATCCCCAATTTTAATCAACTTTTTATTTATATTTTCGTATTATCTATTTATTCCTTGGTCTCGCCATGAACCGGTCTCACTAGAAACTTCGCATTGATTTGTCGATGTTTGCGGTGTATTTTTGGGCTTAGTTATTCTAATAATAGATACTGGGCTGAAATGTTCAATGTGTCAATACTCGTTCTATGTCATATTAGATGCGTTCAACAGGGGTTAGGGTTGTCTTTATAAGTAAAACCTGCTGATTTTCAAAGTTGAGGAAGACTAGATTTTTCTTTTCACTCAAATATAGCTTCTATTTTTTTTAAACTATTTTTTATCACTTTACCAAACATTAAAAGTGTTTAGTTTATAAATAAAACAGTTTATAAAATTTGCCAAACACAACCATTATATTAGCACCACATTAAATAACTTTGATTCACATACTTGTTTAATTTTGAGAGTCTAATATTAATCAGCATATGGTCTCAAGGTACATATGAATGTGTTTATGTGTTCATATCTTATACATTTTGACACTACTTAAGATATATTATTATTTTAGTTTTTAAAATTTTAATTTATGAAATTTTTTTGTGCGAAGTGATACCAATGATTAATGCATAATATTGTAAAATTTAATTAGAGATGATCTTCCAAATATAATTTAAGAAAGTTTGGGCGAGAACGGAGGGATCTGGGTACAAATACCACTTTTTGTGGGATGCTGGGTATAAATAATTGGGGGGAATTAATGACTCCGGGTCATAAGAATCTCGCAGGTCAAGAATCTGGGTCGGAGAAAGGATGTGAAGTTTATCTGGGGTGAAGAACAAGAGAATGCATTTAATGAATTGAAACATAGATTATGACATGCTTCTGTTCTTGCTCTACCTGATTTCCATTGTACTTTTGAGATACACTGTGATGTTTCTGGTGTTGGTATTGGTGCTGTATTGATGCAAGAGAATCGATCCATAGCTTACTTTAGTGAAAAGCTAAAAGGAGGTGCTCTTAACTATCTTGTTTATGATAAGGAATTCTATGAAATTGTACATGCTTTAGAGACTTGGCAACATTATTTATTGCATAAAGAATTTTTTATTCACAGTGACCATGGATCGTTGAAATATTTGAAGAGTCAGATGAAGTTGAACAAGCGTCATGCTAAGTGTTCTAGTTTCATTGAATCTTTCCTTATATGTTGCGATGCAAGAAGGTTAAAGAGAATGTTGTTGATGATGCTTTGAGTCGTAGACATGTTTTACTTACACGAATGGATTGTGTCCTCTTAGGATTTTCGGTTGTGAAGGACTTATATGCTACTGATCCTGATTTTTCATCTGTCTATGCTGCATGCGAGAATGGTTCTTTTGATAAGTATTTTCGACAAGATGGATTTCTTTTCATGAATAATAGGTTATGTGTTCCTCAATATTCTATGCGTGAATTACTTGTTAGAGAAGCTCATTCAGGTGGATTAATGGGACTTTTTGTTGCATTAAAAACTTATAATTTGTTGAAGGAGCACTTCTATTGGCCGAATATGCCTATCCATGTTGATAGGATTTGTAGGAATTGTATCGAATGCTTGAAGGCTAAGTCTAAGACTAAGCCGCATGGACTGTATACTCCTTTATCCGTTCCTACACATCCTTGGGTTGATATTTCCATGGACTTTGTTCTCAGATTACCGTGATCCCAAGCAGGTAATGATTCTATCTTTGTGGTTGTTGATCATTTCTCAAAGATGGTTCATTTAATTCCTTGTAGGAAGACAGACGATGCAAAGCATGTTGCAGATTCATTTTTCAAAGAAGTAGTCCGTTTGCAAGGGATACCTGCATTGATTGTATCTGATAGGGATGTAAAAATTTTGTCCTACTTTTGGAACACCTTGTGGCACAAGTTAGGGACAAAGTTGCTATTTTCTACGGCAAGTCATCCACAAACTGATGGTCAGACTGAGGTTACTAACCGCACTTTGGGTGCTTTGTTGCGTGCCTTGGTCCAACCGAACTTAAAGAATTGGGAAGCTTGCATTCCGATAGCAGAGTTTGCTTATAATCGTACTATTCATTCTTCTACTTCTATATCTCTATTTGAAATTGTTTGTGGATCTCTACCTACTACACCTCTTGATTTACTTCCTTTGAATTTTAAACAGGTGAAGAATTTAGATGGAGAAACGAAAGGTGATTTTGTGAAAGATTACATGAGATTGTGCGATTAAAGATTGAAAGGACGAATGCTCAGAATGCTACCCGTGCTAACCATGGCCGCCGATCTATGGTGTTCAAAGAAGGCGACTGGGTTTGGTTACATCTGTGGAAGGAGAGGTTTCCAAATGCTTGGAAATCAAAACTAAGTCCGCGTGGTGATGGTCATTTTCAAGTGTTAGAACGTGTGAATAACAATGCCTACAAGATGGATCTTCCCGGTGATTATGGTGTTAGAGCTACTTTTAATGTTGCTGATTTATCTCCATTTAACTTTTAAGATGATTCAATTTCGAGGGCTAAACCTTTCAACCACTGAGGGAATGTTGGAGATCCTTACACAACTACCACCATAAATGAAGACATTCCATGTCTTGATAAAAAAATTCAAAGGTTATGTTCGGGATCCTCTAAGTGACATGGTTCAACAAATGACAAGGTCAAGAATGAAGCTTAGGAATGCTGCATTGAATGCTTTGATTGATCGCCTTCATGATGAAGAACTTAAGAAGAAGTCGGAAATGGCTTAGATTACTTATTCAAGTTTGTCGATTACCTGAAAACAATATGAAGAACACTATACTCTTTTTCCCATTGGGTTTTTAATGAGGTAGTGTGATCATTGTATTGTAAACATTATTTTTATTTCAGTTTGGGCTTATTAGACTGAAGAGCTCGGCCAGGTGGGCTTAGAAGAGCTGTTAAAAAAATAAACAGTCCGTTATGGTTTAGCATATTAAGTTTTATTCTAATTAGAATTAGATTGGGTAAGATTATATAAGGAGTTATTTTTCTATTCTAATTCTTACCATGCTCGGCCGAGAATTAGAGTTAGGGTTTTATTTTTGGTATTTTAGTTAAATGTGGTTTTAGCTTCTTCAAGCTGCCATAAAATTTGATTTAGTTTCTACTTGTGATTAGGGTTTGAGTTGGCCGAATTTTACCTCTATTTAAAGAGGGTTCAGCCGAGTTTCTACACACCTTTTTATCAATCATATATTCAGAATTTTGAGTTATTCTCATCATTAATATTTTCTCTTAACCCTGCGGGCTAGTTTAGTTTCAATATCCTTTGTAAGTGTACCCTGCGGGCTAGACGCTTATAGAGAAACCTTGTGATCTAAACCTGCGGGCTATTTAGAAAGCAAGTTGAGTTGGGTGTACCCTGTGAGCTAGACGCTGCAATTCGTGCGAGTTTGACAGGTTGGGCGAGATTCCTGTTCAATTCAAAGATCCGATATACCGCAATTCAGAGTTTTCGCAAGGAAATTCATATCAGTGTCGCTATGAATGATACTCACATTAATTTTTACTTTTTACTCACAAATAACTTTAAAAAGGAAATACAAAAGGAGATGTCAATATCAGACTATTGTCATCAAGTTCGCAAGTTTCTTTTGGCACTTATTATTTTTCAATTGGATGTCTTATTATTGATGGATTAGCCTTTAAATGAAACATTTATATACGCATCCAATTTCTAGATGAATGTTTATAACAGACAATGAATGATATGTAAGAGATATATTGCATTAAATTAGAAATTTTAAAAGAATTAATTTTTTCCTAATGCAATATAACGTTGTGATGTTAGTTAGAAATGAATTTATCCGTAAATAGGAAAAGATTCTATCATCATTTCGTATTTATAGTTTAACCTTTTATTTTATCATTAATTTTGGCCTTAATGTACTAGATCATATAGTGAAAAAAATTATGTGGTTCTTCAATAGTAGGAATGTACGAGGAATTTTGTATAAGGTGCTGATTTCTTGTTACCGATTCATTTTAAATGTTAAATTTGAAGAATCAAATCATGATTCATGCATAGTTTCAAAATATATTTTGAAAATTCATACATTGAAATCGATAAAAAAATCATTGATGCTACATTTCGAAATTTAACATTTTACTTGGATTATGCGACTAAAGTGTTTATTTGATTAATTTAATCTATAGGATGAATGAAATTTGAAGAACAATGGGATGGATAACTACCTCAATGGCTTGCTCGCCTCCTTAAGTCAACATTTTTTTACCAAGCTTGCTTCACGAGGTGAAGAATAATAAACTTATTAAGTATATCTTGAGCGCTTGGAAGTACTGTGTACCCCATGTTCCATAAAGATAACAAGCTATTCAAAATCCATCCCTATGTATACTCAGATATTGTACATGTGAAAGAGATGGAAGATCATATCAATTTTCCTGAAATTGTTTGATTCAACATAATTTTAATTGTTATTAAATAATTAGTAGAAAAAACAAGCAAAATTTTAGGAATGTGGATACGGCATCCTATTATAAGCGGCGGAGTGTGTCTAGCATGTAAGGTTTGATTTACCTTCATATTTAACTAGTGAGTAATTAATTGTTAACTAGTTTTTTTCTCTCTAAAAGTTAGGTTTATTATTTATTCACTATAATTTTTTATTGCTTTATGGCTAAAAGATTTTCCACAAAGAGTTCAAGCCGTACTTTTAAGAGGATATCAACATGTCAACAATTGTATCAGGAAATTTTTCCTGATAATTCATCGTGCCATGTTTGCAAGAGAAAAATGCAAGAGCCAAATCAATATAGGTTTGGTTCCATTACTTGTACGGTAAGTATTACAATCATAACATAGTATATATTTAAAAATCTACAATACATAGAGTATTGCATCCTCATGTGTTTTATTAGTCTAAACCATAAACCCTAAATGCTAAACCCTAAACCAAAAACACTTTTTGTTTGATTTAATTTCTTTTGCTATAAACCACTCTACTACGATTCATAGTTTACTCCGCTAAAAGTTTTCAAAAATATATAAGGTTATTTAAAATTTTGGGTTATAGTAACAATAAAAAATTTCTTTCAACATAAATGTTGCCAACTTTTTAACTTTTATAAAATATTAAATGTTATAGTTGTGTATAGTCTATAGCTAGTGACATGATTGAAAAAAAAGGATATTTCCTGAAGGAAGATAACAATAATTTATTTTCAAAATTTTATGAATTAATATTGTTTTGATGATAATGTAGGAAAACCCCACTAACACGCAAGTCACTAGTACAAAATCCTCCTCATCTGCAGTACATGGAGTATTGCATCCTCATGGAATGTTGCATACTATCATTTGGCTCAAACACATCTCCCTCTATATCATCAATAACATCAACAGATTGGCAAGAATGGTATCTACTAGATTGGCATGGTTATTAATCTCCATATCATGGATATACAAATCTACGGGGAATGTTAAAGAGTCCACTTTCACCAGCACATCTTTCATAATACCTTTTGGGTATGTGCTTGAGTGATTGGCTAGGTTGATAACAACACTAGTTTTATGCAAAATGCCTAGATCTAGACTTTCATACAAAGAATATGGGATCCCATTAATGGAGCATATAAGTTTATCATGGCCTTGTTAACACATTTTCATTCTATCTCAAAAGGGATTGTAAACATTCCCAGATCATCACATTTAGAATGTAACTCCTAATAAAAAATGGCGGAGACATACTCACTCTTTCCACTCTTCTTTTTACTCTTTAATATTTGTTTCCTATTAATGGTACACAATTATTTAAGAAATTTAGCATACCTAGGAATTTGATATATGGCATTCAAGAGTGGAATGTTTACCTCACACCTATGAAAGACTTCGCAGATGTCCTTGTTGTCCTCCTTGGTCCTCATACCTTTCAAGGCTTCCGAAAACGGTGGTTCCAGCACATAGGTTGGAATCTCTGCCACTTTGGACTTATTGTGAGGTGGGGATGGGGTTTCAGGATTTGATCCCGGTCTTGGCACGAAGGTATCTACCTTGACTTCTTGCCCTTTACTAGCCTTCTCCTTGGCCAACTCTTCGGTCTTCTTTTCAACATCCTTCTCTTGCTCATGCACTCGCTCAACAACAACCTTTCCTTGGGAATTTTCACTTCCTTTCCACTCTTCAATGAGATAGCACTCACATTTTATCGAGGATTTAACTCCGGTAGGAAAAGAAGTTTGCCCTTTTCCCGAGACTCCATCCAAATCAAGATTTGAGCCATTTGGCTCAGTTGCATTTCCAAGTTCTTGATGCTCAACTCGGTCTTCCATTGGCCTTCTCCGCACATAAGCTCACATTCCCAATGGCTTGCATCACTTCATCTTTCGACAAGCCCGAACTTTCGCTTTAATCATAGGAGTTGTCTTGGAGCCTTGGGAAATTATTTTGTGGAGGCTGGTATTGTTGTTGATGAGGGCGGTATCTTGGTGCATTTTTCCCTCCTTAAGCATTTCCATACCGGAGGCTTGGGTGATCTCGATTACCCAAATTCTAAGGCCAGTATTGGTAGCCTTGACCGCCTTTGTTTTTCATTGAAAACCGTGAAAAACCAAATAAGAAAAATGTTGTTTATTACAACATGGATATTAAACAAGATGCATAAATTACACCATGCTAGTTAATTATGATGAAATGTTTAGAGAACTCAATCATTTATACCCATGTATTGAATTAGAAAAATTCGCTAGGTCTTGTTACAACAATTGATGAGATTAACTTACTTACGCAAATTTATTATTAAAAAAAGCTTAAAATTTTATAAGTTTCATAGCTTACACCATTGATCAAAACTGACAAATGTGCTGCAGATATATTAGACAGAATAATTCTAACAAAATGTCCATGAAACCTCATTTTCAACATAAGTGAGTTTAACATCATCCAGGAAACCCTATCAAAAGCTTTGGGCATGTCAATCTTTGCAATGCAGTTAAGTGATTGATTTCTCTTGTCTAAAAATCTATCCATCTCTTGCATGATGAGAATATTATCTGCAATCTCTCTACCAGGCGTGAATGCACTTTGTTCCACAAATATACACTTATCTATGACCTTAGTTATTCTGTCAACTAGAATCTTTGAGAATTTTTTTTTACTAAAGTTTGACAGTGAGATAGGTCTATAACCAAATAGAGTGATTGGGGTAAAGGTTTTTGGTATGATACAAATGAGAGTGCTTGAGATGTTTATTGGGACAGAAACAGCACATATGAACTCCTGTGCAGACTTAAGCAAGTCTGCTTTGATGATATCCCAAGCATATCTATAAAAGAATCCTGGATATCCATCTGGACCAGCCGCACTATCAGGATTTAGGCTGTAAACTATACATTTAAGTTCTTCCATGTCAATCATTTTCATTAAGTGGAAATTATCTTCCTCTATAATGATGTTAGGGATATACTCTAAATAATTTTTTAGTGCCTCTCCAGTTATATCTAAATTATCTTGGCTACGTAGATTCCTATAGAAGGAAACAACATGGTTTTCTATATCTGTCTAGTCAGTCAGCCATTGGTCCAATTCATTCTTGATTTTATTAATCCTATACCTAGAATATCTATCCCTGACAGAGTTATGGAAGAACTTAGTATTCATATCAGCCCCTTACAGCCATTTTATCCTTTATTTCTATTTCCAATACAGATTTTCCTTCATAAGATATTGATTCAGTTCTGTTGTTGCTAGGGATAACTGGTTAAGATTCTGGTCTATTTGACATAGATCATATTCCATTTCCAATCCCTGAACCTTATTTTTAGCTCTCTGAATGTTATATAAAATATTACCAAAGGTAGTCCTATTCCAAAGTTTCAAGACATTCTTAAGACTTTTTAGTTTCAGAGAAAAACCTAACATTCCCTGCTGTTCTATGTGGATATCCCAATTAGACCTTATGATATCATATAAATCATCTCTTTCTAACCACATTTTCTGGAATTTAAATGATTTAGGGACTGAGGTTTCCTGTATGTTTGTGTTTAGCAGAAGTGGTGAGTGGTCTGAGGGTGTCCTATTTAGTACATGTATGGATGTATTAGGGAATATGCCATTCCACTGTGCATTAGCCATTATCCTATCCAACCTCTTATATACCCTATGTATCCCTCATCTTCCATTAGTCCAGGTAAAAAGGTTCCCCACTGTTGTTAGGTCATTTAATCCTGAGGACTGAATGTAAGAATCAAAATATAGAATGCTATTAAGGTCAGGGGTGCACCTCCCTTTGTACTTAGCAATAGTCCTAGTCACATTAAATCTCCAGCATAAATTGCAGGTATGGGATTAACCTCAGTTGTTTGTGAGAGTGCCTGAAACATTGATGCCCGAAGCTGTCTATTATGCTTCCCATAGATTGCAAAGATATGAAATCTAACATTTTATTGTGTTTGTGACTAATATTTTGAAAAAATCATGATTATTTACTATGAGTTTTGGTACCAGGTTATTTCTAAATAACACCCATATTCTAGAATCCTGTGAGCATATAGCCTTATAAAATCCTTCCAAAACAAGTCCATTTTATCTTTTTTTTTTGCTTAGTCACAATTATAATCAAGATATCAAGCCTGTGAGTATGAATTAGTTTTTCCAATCTCTGTCTAGAACCATGTATCCATCTAACATTCCACATAAGTATCTTATGATTCATTGGAAGGTTTGTTTCTAGCTTTCAAGCGAGTAGTAACCATATTTGGAGATTTTTAAAAAAATTCCTTTCTCTATCTGGGGGTTTAAGTTTAGGGGTACCTATATTGATTTTGGCTTTCAGATCAATTACCTGATTGAGCCTTAGCCCATCTGCATCACCACCTTCTGCATCAGTGGCATCTTTTGTTTCATCCACCGTGCCAGCAACAGAATCTCCCCCATCAGTTTGTACCTGCATATTATACTTCATTAGCAAAGTCTTACGAAAGTTTCTCAGATTAAGAGTAATATGAGTTCTATCTATAGGATTGAGGGGATCAGAGGCAGCATTGTGATCCTGTG
>JAUOBV010482025.1:0-10124 GCA_032360425.1 Rubia occidens | reverse complement strand
GTGGCTAAGTCTGATGTAGCCTCTAGATTTAGAGAATTTTTTCCTTTAATCAAGACATAGTTTGGGCGTCATATCCATCGTGTCCGTGCTGATAATGGTACAAAATTTTTGTCTTTGAGATCATACTGTACTGAATCTGGGATTATTTTGAGACATTTATGGTAGACACACCACAACAGAATGACCATGTGGAATGCAAGCATCGTCATTTGAAAAATATGGCTTGTGCTTTGTGGTTTCAAGCTAATCTGCCTATTGATTTTTGGGGAGAATGTGTTCTCACTGCTGCTTATCTGATTAACTGGACACTGACAAAGCAACTCAATGGTCAAACACCATTTGAGTTACTCTATGGACGCACTCCAAGCTACAAGCTTCGGAAAAATTTTGGCTGCTTGTGTTATGCCTCATAAATTCTCCAATATAGTGACAAGTTTGCTCCAAGGAGTCGATAATGTGTTTTTCTTGGGTATCATGCTGGTAAGAAATGATATTGCCTTATGATTTGGAATCCAGTACCTTTTTCAATAATCGAGATGGTAATTTTTTGAAGACCAATTTTCGTACGCAGTGTCATCTTCTACTCCACCATCGTCGATGTCAGACATCACCCAGCTGTCGGATACTTCACCCCCGCCAGAGTACCAGCCGCCGCCGGTGGCCCTTGATCCAGATTTTTGGCCTGCTTTACCGCCAATCGACCTGATCCTAGATGCCCTACAGATGTTTCCGGTATTCCCACCGCACACACTTCACGCGCCATCAGACGCTGGTGAAGTGATTTTGTAAATTGCGATAAATTTTTTATTATGCATTCTAGATTTTTGGGTACAGTAATTTCTAGTGCAGATCCCACCACTTATTTTGAGGTATCAAAGTATGCTCATTGGCGTGATCCTATGACTAAAGAGATTAAGGCTCTTGAGCACAATCAGACGTGAACCTTGGCTCCTCTACCTCTGGGTAAGCCTGCAATTGAGTGTAAACGGGTGTATCGTACCAAGTTCAAATATGATGGTACTATTGAAAGTCACAAAGCTTGTTTGGTGGTTCTTGGAAATCGTCAAAAGGAAGGAATTGACTATACTGAGACATTTGCGCCAGTTGCGAAAATGAGTTCGGTTCGCCTGTTTTTGTTAGTCGCAATCATCCGTGGTTGAGAACTTCATCAGATGGATATGCATAAAGTTTTCTACATAGTGATTTGCATGAAGATGTGTTTATGCTCCCTTCACGGGGCTATCGTGGGCGTTGGTTTAGTTTAATTGGTTTTTGGTTTATTCGGTTCGGGTTATTCGGTTTCCCCCTAAAAAGCCCAAAATCGAATCTGACCTGAACAACTCGAATAACCCAAATTATCCGAACCAAATTTGGAATTCAGCTTCGATTTGAAACCAAATTCAACCCAAATAAAACGAATTGACTGTAATTTTTTTTAAAATAATTTCTTAAATCGAATAATTTAGAATTAAATAAAAGTGTGTAATGTAATTTCTACATCATCAAAATCAATTTTTCAAAATGAAAATCCAACAATTATAATACAAATTCAACCATAATAATTTTAGCATTACATTTAAAATTAAATAAATATAGTTCTTTTAATATTTATATTCAAAGCTTGCACGTTCTTCAAGCCTTCGAGCACTCCATATTCACATTCACTTTCAAGCACTCCATAAATTTACTTAGGGTAACTTAAGTTATTTACTTATTACCCCAAACTTACTAAGTCTTTAGAGTTTGGGATAATTTTTTAAATATAAAGAATTGTCCTCCAAATTAAATTTATTTATAAATTTAATTTTTTGTTTTTAAATTTAATTATTATATATAATTATTTATTTAATTAATTACAAATCGGTATTCAGTTCGGGTTTCGGTTGGAGCTTTAATATCCAAAACTGATCCAAAAACCATATTTGGAATTTGGTTTATTCAATTTGGATCTCCGAAAAACCTTATATTAAATTGGGTTCGGGTTATTCGAATTTGGATAATTCAGTTTCCTGTATTGTTTTCGATTTTTTCCATACCCCTGCCGTGCCCACAGGCCAGGTATGTCGCCTTTAGAAATTTCTTTATGGTCTTCGACAAGCTCCTCACAATTGGTTTGCTAAGTTGGCTCAGGCTTTACAAGCATTTGGCTTTGTTCAGAGTAAAGCAGATTACTCTCTATTTACTTTTACTCGTGGCTCAGTTTCTTTGCATGTACTTGTCTATGTGGATGATTTGGTCATTGTTGGTAGTTCTTCGTCGCTCATCACCGAATTCAAGTAATACTTGAGCACTTATTTTCACATGAAATATCTTTGTACACTTAAGTATTTCTTGGGTATAGAGATTGCTAGAAGACCGGATGAGATGTTTCTTTCACAACGGAAATATGCCATGTATATCTTATCTGACACAGGCTTATCGGCTTCTAAGCCAAATGATTTTCCTATGGAGCGCAACAACATGATCTTTTGAAAGTTGAAGGTCCTCTTTATGATGATCCTGAACAGTACCGGTGCCTAGTTGGTCGCCTCATTTACATAACTATCACTTGTCTTGAGCTCAGTTACTCTGTTCATACGCTTGCTCAGATTATGAACTCTCTGTGTGTTCCTCACTGTCAAGCTGCGATTCGAGTTCTTCCGTACTTGAAGAGTCATCCTAGTCAAGGTTTATTTCTCTCTTCACATAGTTCGTTATAGTTAACTGCTTATTGTGATTCTGATTGGGCTACATGTCCTATTACACGACTCTCTCTTTCTTGGTACTTTGTGACTATTGGTGATTCTCTGATTTCAGGGAAGACCAAGAAGCAACCTAAAAATTCTTGTTCTTCTGCTGAAGTAGAGTATCGTGCTATGGTTGTTACTTATTATGAGTTTTTGTGGCTTAAATCGTTTCTTCGGGACTTAGGTGTTGTGCATTCTGTTCCTATGCTACTATTTTGTGACAATCAATCTGCTCCTCACATTGTGGCAAATCCAGTATTCCATGAACGTACGAAGCATATAGAGGTTGATTTTCATTTCGTTCGTGATCTTGTCCAGACTGGTGCTCTTGTTATTCATCATATCCGCATGACTAATCAACCTGCGGACTTGTTCACCAAAACTCTCGGATGGAAACAGTTTCATTAATTACTTGGCAAGTTGGGAATTTGTGATCCCCATGCTCCAACTTGAGGAGGAGTATTAAGGAATAAGCAATATTATATGAACATTACTTGAAATTGTAATTAGATTATATTTCCTTTTCTGTATGGGTCTTTGTACCTCTATATAATGTAACTTTAAACATGAATACACATAGATTATTTCCCTTATCATTCTTCAGTATTTGATGACATTTTTGTGCGCAATAGATTTTTGATAGCTTATATTCCTATATATAGATTGTTTCTTTGTTAGCGTAGTCTATAGATTTTTTATATCTAATGTCATCACCTCTTGTATTTTGTACAATCTTGATTTATTTAATGAGGCTTTTGGAAAATTGGGTATAATGAAATAAGTGGATTTTACCATCTTTTCCAATCGGAGTTCCGATAGAGGAAATACATTCTGTCCATATACAAATATTATATAGATCCGATTTCATGTTCCTCCATCGGAAACTGTTCCGGATTCGAAATTGTTTCCCCAGAAAATGCGTCTCCTACGTAAATATACCAGTGCATTTCCAGAATTGATCCCTGATGAAGGAACACGTACTGAAGCTTAAAAGACGTTTTGAGTTTTTAACTACATTTCACATGAAGGTGCCTGGTCAATTGTTCCACACTCGGAACTTAAAAACTTGATTCTGTACTCGAAACTTATAGGAAATCCGGGGATCGAAAAACTAGTTTCAAACTCGAGCCACCAGTTATGAGATTGGAACACATTGAAGGAAGTTCTGGAAAACGAACCACGGCGGTTCATAACCGGCTTTGATGGTGGCCAATCAAAGGCATAGAAGTCACTCCCAAAGTGACTTCTCTAGTCCGAAAGAACTGCCTTTAATAGGTCTGTTTTCCACTACTGACCTCAAGTGTCACATCAAAATATGACACTGATATCGAAAAATATAAAAAAATCTGTATTAAAATTTTCAAAACCAATTCACACCCTTGAAACATCAAAGGATGCACAAAATAAAAATATTAAAAAAAAATCAATATCAATTTTTATAAGGACTCGCTGAAAAACTAACACATTAATTAAAATGAAAGTATAAATTTAAATTTAAGATAGTAAAATATCATTAACTAGTGTCACTATGTATAGAGTGTCAAAAAATCAACATGCAAACACAAGATTAATGATAAAAGATATAAAAAAATATTTAACTTCAAAATACATGATTTTAGTGAAAAAAGACTTATGAAAAAGAAGGATTGGTTGAAATATCAATTATTGAAAATAAACATCAAGTACTGAAAATAAACATCAAGTCTGGTAGTAAAAACCCTCGCAATGGAAAAAAAAATAATTCGCGAATTTTTCCAGCCCAAATTCTTGACCCGTGAGATTTTTATGACTCGAAATCATTAATTCCCTAATTATTTAGACCCAACCCCCCCCCCCCCTCCAAAAAAAAAGTTGTATTTACACCCAAATCTCTCATTTCTCTCCCAAACTTTCTTAAATTGTATTTCAAACCCCATATCTAATTAAATTTTATAATATTGCAAAATAATTCTTGATTTCGCTGTGAAATGGTCTCGCACATGACATTGTCTTAATTCATTGAATAGTTTGGGATTCAAGATGATGAAGTTAACTTATGCATCAAATGCTTTCTGAAAGCGAGCTTACAACAAAGCTTTCCAATTATTAATAGCGACATTTTTAGATTCAGGAAGAACTCTTAAAAGAGTTTTAGTGGAGATTGGAGAATAGGATACATTCTAATTGCATTTATCATTTCTGGTTCATGATAGAAAAGAATAAAGGTTCAACTTTCTGTTATTCTTTTCATTGTCAACAAAAAGTTGGTCTTTTCTGTTTGAATAGTATAAAAAATTCATGGAAATCACATTTTCAGTTCGGAAGTATACATTTCTTCGTTTCTAGCGATCAGAGTATGATTTTTTTTGGAGTCCAGTATCTAATACAGTTTATAACAAATTCGATAAAAATGAAAGGAGATAAAACACTAAGGCAGTGTTTTTTTCACGAAGAAATTATAATTCTGTGTGTGGCAAATACACTAGTGCAGGAATGCAACGTCAACAACGATTAAACCGATGATAGATTTATTTTATACATCTTTTAAGTACACTTTTGACTCATAGTGATGCATTTTTGTGCTTTAGATCATGGATATTACCTTGAAATTTTCTTAGCAGAGTTGGGAGCAATACTGTGCTCTTATTACTTTTCTGAGGAATTTTTCTCATTAATTAAGGCAAAAAATCATAGAATTCGGCATCAAAGTGGAAGGATGAAGAATTAGGAACAAGACGAAGACGAAGCAATAAGGTAAGGAAGAAGCTAAACTAGAAAATGAATGTAGCGTATTTCACGAGGTGCGAAATACACCAGCGGCTCATAAGAGAAGGTTTTGCAAAAGCGAAAGGTTTTCGCGCCTTGCGAAATTGGGTCCTGCAGCTTTTGACTTTCTTTTTTTATTCTCTTTTGTCTAGACCTTCATATAGCACTTCATCCACTCATTATGAGAGATCTAATGTACGAATTTAAGCCTCAAGAACCCTAATTTTCTCTTTTCTCTTCATATTTTCTTCAATTTTCATTCTATGAATTTTCTTTAGTTTTTAGTATGAATGTTGTTTTCTAAATTATTCTTGGGAGCAATTGATTAAACACTACAAGAAACAACACTTTGTACCTCGATTCTTGAGGGCTTTTTTACCTCAGTTATTAATCTAACAATAGCTGAGGTAAATACTGTCGTGGTAAAAAGTATACCTATTTAATCATCTTAACTAGTAGCTCTGATTGTGAATAAGACCTAGTTTAGTGGTAATCCACACTCTTTATAACTGAGATGTTCAGGGTTCAAACCACGCCCTTGAAAAGAATAGTGAATATTAGAACAATTTCTTGATAGTGATTACCCAGCGTTATGAGACCATGTTTGTGGTCCACGTTATGATTTCCCAACCCGCAGGTAGTCGATAAAGGTGAGATCATGGTGGTTTCGGCTTCGATGGCGGTGGTTCGTTGGTGGTGCAGCGTTTAGGTGTTCCTAGGAGGGTGTCCCTAATTATCCAAAAGGATAGAGTTCTTGGGCTCTACCGTGCTTCTATAGATGAAATGGTGGAGTCTCCTAGTTAGGTCTTAGAGCAGAATGTATATATGTATTTAATTTGTTTTTTTTGTATGTAATCTTTCAAAAAAACAAATAAATTAGTAGCTCTGATTCACATTCCACTTCAAGTTTTAGTTTCTTTTATTGAATTGATGTCTCCATTCCATATTGAAAAGCTACAACTTCTGCTTGTACAGTGGTGCAACTTGGAATATGTTTTGCAGTTGAAAGTATGTGTTTGCCTCAGTGATTTTTTATTATGAACAATGAATCTGCATTCCATTCTTTAGTACTAATAATGTATCCAATCAATGGGTTACTTTAAAGAAAGTCAATTTCCACATCAAATTTAGAGACTCTCGAACAAAAATATCTCCATCTGGAACTTCCTCTCTTTAAAAAATTCTCTCCTGATTCTCACTACAATCTGGCATTTCTAACTGAACATAACTATCATCTCTATAGTCGTTACCGTTCACAACAGTCAAAATCTCACCGGAACCAGCCAAACTCTCAGGTTGCAATGGCGGCTCCTCCACATGGAGGTTGCCTGCCACCAACTTATGCTCTCATTCTCAAATCCATACCCTATACTCAGACTCTTCACCCTTAACAGATGCCTCCCTCCTCTAATCAGACTCTTCATCCCCCCCGCCCAATCCCAATTCCAATTCTCAAAACTTCGTATGAAGATGGAAAAATTTGTATCTTCTCAGACCACGATGTCTAGAGATTTTAGATCCTTTAAAGCTGTGCTTAATTGGGAAATTAGGAATCGTCAGGCCGGGTATGGTATTCATTAGCAAATCATTCTATGGTCTTGGTTTTAAGGGTGATGTGAGATTAGGTATACTGGATATTAGGCATATTCTGATTAGGTTTTCAATTGAGGAGGACTTTAATTTGTGGTGGATGAGGAGAAAATGAGAATTCTTGATTCACTAGTTAGATTTCGTAAATTGACACCCAATTTCTCTGCCCAAAAAGATTCCCCCTTTGCTCCCGTCTGGATTTTTGTGCTTAATCCTCCAGCCTATTACTTCACTAAAGAAGCTACTACAATCCTTATAAAGCAATTTGGGCAGCCTATAATGGAGGATAAACCTACTAAGGACCTCTTTAGACCCTCTGTAATCCGGTTCTGTGTCCAGTTTGACTTAACTCAAAACCACCAAGATAGCATTATATTGGGCTCCGACACTGATAGTTTATGGTGCAAGGTTGAATATGAAATAGAGCCTCAATAGCGCACTTCATGCTCTTTGATATGTCACAATGTTAGTCAGTGCAGGAAGGTTACAAAGAGGAAAACCACCAATGTTAATGATAAAGCTATTAGGAAAGCTTATAGTGTTGTTCCACCCCCACGTATGGAATAGAGAAGGGTAACAAGCCACAGAAGATTAGTTGCTCATACTTCTGGCCTATCTGTTATGCAGAAACAGAGGGAAGCTGAAATGAACATCAACCAGCAATCTTCCATGAAGGAAGATACTCTACAGTTGGTACAATCAAGTGCTCATGGTTAGCTGAAGCATTTTAACACTCAGATCCCTTACCAAAGGGAGCAAACAAATACTCTGATTCAGCATTCTCAAGCAGGGATTCCCAATGAGACACAACAAGCCGTTCAGGACGATCAACAAAAAGATCCATCCAAAGCCAATCTCACAGGTGAAGAAAGAATGATGATCCAGTTGATGTATACAAAATCCAGTCATCAATTTTCCAGAGATGATCTTATGATCTATAACCATCACTCTAACTCTGATATTTTCATTAATACTCGTAACAACTGTTTCCCGACTAACTCACTCTCCTTTTCAAAGGGAAATCGATACAAATTTCTGCAGCTCCAGGCTAGAGAGGATACTGGTTCAAGTAAGCCATCCAGTCACTCAATCACAAGATCATCAAAGACTGGAAAAATATCTTCTACAGTTGCAAGAAAATCACAGGTTCCTTTTGATCTATCTCATAACAAAAATTTCAGAACTGCTTCTGAAACTTCTGTGCAAAGTGATTTAGATTCTAATTATGACTATAATTCTAATGATGATGAAAATGAGACAGATTTACTCTACTAAGATGCCATTCCAGAGGGCCTGAATGATAAGATTAATGGTACGAAAAAAGGCAGAAAAAGAACTACTTTACATGGATTAATATGATCCTTAGGTAATCTCTTAGAAGTAAACATTCCAATTATTAAACACAATAAGCTATCTAATATTCTCATCTGGAATATAAGGGGATATGGCACTGCTATGCATAGACTGAAAAATATTATCACAATCCACAAAATTGATATTATAGGTTTAATTGAACCAATACACCCCAACTCTGACCTTAAAAACCTTAGCATGACTTTAGGCTTTAAAAAATGGAATGCATGTCATAATAACAAAAAATGACTAATGTGGAATAATAAACTTACCATCCATAACATAACTCATAATCAACAGTTTTTAGGTTGTACTATCACAGATACAAATACTTCTGAAACCTGGAATGTTGCAATTATACATGCTCAACAAACTAAGGACCTTAGGAAATTATTATGGACAGATTTAACAAATTTGCAATCTGCACCTACCATCTATATAGGTGACTTTAATGCTATCAAAGACTTAACATAATATAAGGGTATAAATATTCGCCAACGGGGTATCATAACTGACTTTAGGAATTTTATTAATAACCTCAAGCTTTTAGAGATACCAGCTATAGGATCACAATTTACATGGTCTAATAATAGACTTAGAGATCCACTTTTAAGAAATTAGAAAGAGATTTAGCAAATCAAGACTGGGTGAATTCAATTTCTAACTCCTCCATACAGATATTAAATAGGTCAGGATCTGACTACTCTCCTTTGCTTCTAACAATTATTAATAATCAAATCTCCCACCCCAAGCCATTTAGATTTCAGGAAATGTGGACTAATAGACCTGAATTTATGGAGTTTATAAGCAATGATTGGAATAAAGCAAACGGATCTCCACTGTCTATTTTAATAACTAAGCTTAAAAGACTTAAAATAAAAATAAAGGAATGGAAAAAAAATCTAATTTCGGTGATATTTTTCAAAATTTAAAAGAAGCAGAAGAGAGGGTAAGTTTAGCAGAGAAAGAATATGAGAATTCACCAGCTGAACAAAAATACACCGACCTTAAAAAACAAACATCACTTCTAACTAGGGCATCCGAGGAACGTGAGTTGTATTGGAAACAAAAATCTAGGATTAAATGGCTGAAGGAAGGCGATTCAAACACATCATATTTTCACAAGACATGTACAGAAAGATTAACTAATTTGAGCATAAACAAAATCAAAACACAAGATGGAACTTGGATAACAGATACTCAAGCCATTCAAACTAAGGGGGTTAATTATTTTCAAACATTGCTATCTGAATTTAATAATGACATAACTAGAGATCATGCTAATTTTTTCCTTAAAAGCATTCCCACCCTAATTAATTAGCAGGATAATTTAGATCTAATAAAACACATAATTGAGGAGGAACTAAAGAATGCATTTTTTGGGTTAGGAAGAAACAGTGCCCCTGGTCCTGATGGTTATAGTGGTGTGTTGTTCACTTATAGTTGGAATATAATCAAAGATGACCTGCTTAGAGTTTGCAATCAAATTATTAATGACACTAGAATCCCTAAGAGCATAGTTTCAACCTGGATAACTTCAATCCCTAAAATGAAAAATCCATCATCCTTCTTTGAATTTAGGCCAATTAGTCTCTCTAATTTTACTAACAAAATTTTCTCAAAAATAATGATTGAAAGGCTGAAACCAAAAATTGATAAGATCATTTCTAATGAGAAATCTGCATTCATGCAAGGCAGAGAAATCTCTGA
>JAUOBV010481918.1:0-10124 GCA_032360425.1 Rubia occidens | reverse complement strand
GAAAGTGCAAATATAACCCTGAGATAATTTTTAGTGCAAATATAACCCTAACTAATTGAAGAAAGTGCAAATATAACTTTCTGATGAGAATTCCGCCGGACCACCGCTGGACCGCCGCCGGACCACAGGAAAAACACAATTTTCCGGCGACCTGCGGTGGTCCGGTGGTGGTCCGGCTTAAAGTTACCGGACAGTGTTATATTTGTACTTTATCTCATTATGTAGGGTTTTATTTGCACATTAAAAAATAGCAGGGTTATATCTGCACTTTCTTCATTATGTAGGGTTATATCTGCACTTTGCTCTTATTTTTATTTAAAGGTGATCAACTTAAGGTTTTTTCGCCTCAGAATTAATTTTCTACATGCTTTTCCTTGAATTTTTTTTGCAAGATAATGTAGCAGCATTTCTTGATGTTAAAAATCAATTTTTTAGAATAAATGACCGCGTATATTATTGTTATGAATCAATTTTTTTGTTATGAATACAGTAAAACAAATAGCAAATAATGATCGATTTGTGAATTTATTGGGGTAAATTTGCTAGATTAAATGACCGCGTATGAAAAATATACAAATAGAACGTTGTTTGTGGGATAGGCTAAAAAAGAAAATTAGGAAGTTATTTTTGAAACGTGGATAGTACGAAATACTAAAGTTGTTATTTGAAATCAGTTATGGCCAACCCATATCAACTCGACCTGAACTAGGTGACTCGCCAATTTAGAATTTGAGTAAAGTGCAAAAATAACCCTAATTTTAGACTGAAAGCGTCAATATATCTCTGCAATCTCATAAAGTGTCAATCTAACCTTTGACTCCACTGATTTTTTTTAGTCAACATTTTGATGACCGAATTTGTGGAAAAGGCAATTTTGCCCTTATCAAAAAAGAAAATTGATAAAAGACTTTGTGCCCTCTTGTTTCTCCTTTCTTCCGTTGTGCAAAGCCCTGGCCCCTACACCATTTCTTCCATTTCCGCCGTCGTGGAAGAGCTTCTCCTCCAACACTGCCGAAGCGACCATTGCCGACGCATCTCTCCCAAGAGTGCTGAATTATGCAAAATTGAGCATCGATTCATTTGAATCGTCATCTTCCTCTTCCATGCACTATATATAGCAGAGCAATGCGTGCATGTGATAGAGCAGGCTTTTTCCATATTAAACCGAAAAGAGAGCCATTTTTTCAATATTTTTCATTTCTTGATTTTATGTTTTTGAACTCTGTAAAAATCCCAGTTGAGAAAAAGAGATTTATGACTGAAAATGGCTACCCAGAACAAGAATGTTTGAATTCTCTCCACACCTTCGCATTCAACGATTTGATTTCTCCGACTAGGTTCTCCTAATCGAGGTACTCATTGACAAATCCACCGGGTATCTCATTTTTCTTCCCGGTGGGAGATACCGACAACGAGGATCCATTTTCAGAAAGTGGGCGACGACGAAGGTTCAGGTTGTGAGGGATTTGAAGCGGGGGCGAGGAGGTGGAGGAGGAGGCGGCAGGACTACGGTGATATAGGCGGGGGGAGGTGACTACGCTACTAAACATGATTTTCTGGGTAGATCTTTGCAGCCATGGCGGAATCCTTACCTCTTTTCCCAATTTCTTACAGATCTGAGCCTCATCATTCTTACATTCTCATCCTTAATAAAAGCCCGATTTCATTTTGTAGTTATTGTGATTGTGTAAATGGTTGAAAAACATGTCTACAAATTTTGTTTAAACACACTACAGATTTTAAAAGTTGGAAATCGCATGAATTAAGACCAAAAAGTTTAAATTAGCAAAATGGGTTTTGAGTAAAGGAGGCACAAATAGGTGCTTTGGGCAAGAAGATGTGGACTACCATGGCTGCAAACCTCAATTGGGAAGGGGTGTGAAGAAGAAAGAAAACAGGGGTATCATAGGTATCAAACTTTCACCTTTGGTCCAAGGGGTATTTTAATCATTTCAATTTCTGGTCAATGTCTGAAATCCTTGGGTTAATGCCGGAATTAGGGAGCATGTTTATATCGGCACAATTTGACCAATTAATAGGCTTAGATTTGCACAATTGATAATAAGTTAGGGAAAATTGGCACTTTCTTAGATTGCAGGGTTATATTGGCACTTTCAGCCAAAAGTTGGGGTTCTAAATATATTTTACCCTTAGAATTTTAGGGGTAGGAAAAAAGAGTATTTGGGAAGGTCTGCCCTAAAAAAGAATAAAAAAGGGAAAATACCTGAAATGAAAAAAGAAAATAGCTGTTCCGGGTAACCACTGGTGGGTCGCATCTCAACTGAAGTAATCCCTTAACCACCTCACTGCTACCGAGATTCCATTGGTGATAAGGGTCAAAACTAAACATCCCCTTTAGGCAGAACACTCAGCCACTACTCTCTTCTTGAGCCTAAAGTCATATGCAATTTCACCTGAGCCAAAATCCAACCATCCTGTGGAAGACCTCCCGATCTATATATATTTCGTATGAGATGTCCCTCATCAATTCTGATACATAAAATATATGGCAACTCTATTATGGTAAGATAAATATTGCTATAAGGAAAGTAAATAATCATCTTAATTTGATTGGGTGATATCTCTTGGATCAACCTCTATAAATACCAAGACATTCATCCATTCTATTCAGTCAATTCTCAATACTCAGATTAATAGGGCGGGGACATAAAATATATTTGTCCAGGATTAGTTGGAAAAATAAATAAAAAATCCATTTTTTTCTCGTATCAGAGGGGGTGATAGGATTTTTTAAAAATTACTCCCAATAATTTTCTTTCCGACTGATGTATATCCGCTATTGCAAATTAAACAGTTTTGGTCTGACTTTACCATCAAATTTCTTCCCCGGGAGCCTCTGGGAATTTTTTTTGCAAGAGTTACATCACGAAGCAAGGTTTCGAAATCACGATCACGATTCGACATGTATCAATTGGCACTTGCAGTTGGACCAGATTGTCAATAATCGATTACCTTATTTAATGACGCTCGTGGACAGAGTCGTACATAGCGGACCACCACCAAAAAGATTACATCCTTCCAAGGCAAGACATGTGTCTACAATATGAATACAATGTTAATGATGGTGAAGGAAGCTACTCAACCTCTATCACGAGTTGCTAGACGCATAGGGTTGAGCACCATCGAGAAGGAATCCCTCCGGTTCAAATAAGCGAAGTTCGATGAATTTCTTCGAGCTCAACATACCTCTTTCCAAGGTAACACCAGCAGCTGACCTAGTTTAGATAAGTAATCCACGACCTTTAAAGAACTCGAGGGAAAAATATTTTTAATCTCTTGGAGTATGACTTCACATCAGTAGGGATCCCTCCAGGTAAGACTACAAATGTTGGGGTACATGGTCCCCTACCACTCTCCACAACACTAATGTATCGACAGGTTTTGACTCCACCTTAGACAATGGTTCTGTAACCATCCACATTTATGATCTCATGGGCATATGGGTTTATTCTAAATCCCATGATTCCACTGGAACCAACGTCGTGTCATGCATACGGGATCTACCCATCACACCAAGTACCTTAAGGGGCGGTGCCGTCAAGTTCTTGGATTGTTTCCTAGGCCTACCACACGTGATATTCCCCCTTCCTCATCATCAAGGACCTAAAAATTAAGTGGGATGGTCCCCTGGCCTATGACATTGATCACACCACCTGTTGACGTTCACATTTTTAAAAGCTTAAGCATCAGTAAATACTGCTTATGTTACCCTCATGTACATGTCCAGAAATAAAATAAACCTATAGATAGTATAAAACTCAACGTCAAGGACTGGGAACTTGAATGTATTAGTGGGAATGATGGGCAAGAGGCTTTCTCACCACTCATATCCCCAATATATGCCACATCCTGAGACCCTACCCAAAGGTTACCAAGCAATATTCCTACTTACGATAAGATAATGGACCCTAGGAAGTGTTAATAACATACCATTAGGTTATGAAATCTTAGAGCACTGCCCTGAATATAAAGTATAAGTTAGTAGGGTCTTATCCTAAAGGAAATGCATTGTAGTGGTTAGAGTCTCTACCTAGAGGAACATTCACAAACTTCCATGCCTTTGTCCAAATCCTGTTAATCCATTTTTATCAGCTGAGGAAGTTTACCAACACTATGATGGATCTGCTCAAATTTTTGGCAGAATCCAATGAGTCGACTGCAGCCTTTTATAGGCATTACACTGAGGAAAGTTTAGATGCCGTGGATCGGATGGATGCAATGGTTATCTCAAAATATATGAATGGAATGACTGATACCAAACTTTACGAAAATTGTGGCCAAGCCCCCATCGACTATCCAGCAGCTTCAAAGCGGCGTGGAAAGATATGCAAATGTAGAAGAAGCAACCGAATGCAAGAAATTTAGCGATAATATTACCAAAAGAGGTGGAACGAACCCTCAGATCATGGAGAAAACTCCAATAAGAGGGTATATACCATTATCACATTCTAGGACACACATCATGCCCGTCAACTAACACCTTCTTCAGTCTCTAGCACCGATGTTGGAAGACCAAAATAGGAGGGTCTTAAATAGTTATTGTAACTTCCCCAGAGACAAGGGTCATGATAATGATGAGAGTTTTAAACTCAAAGCGAGATTGAGAAATGCATTTGCGGATTACTCTAGGACTATTTTCTTCCTCCACGAGCCTGAAAAGACTAGCAGGAAGGCTAGTCCCAAGATCAACATCTCAGCCAAAGACAAAGGCTTAATGATGTGTCAAAGAATGCATCAATGGGGCCACATTTACATAATAGTAATAAATGAACCACTCGGGATCCATCAAGTTACAAATAAAGGCTCAAATTAGGCAAAGGATCTATTCTGACCAAAATGCAAATGTCACAAAATAGATGAAACCAATACCTTCTCAAAAGCCAATGTGTTGGCAAACTGCGCTCCACACTCTAATCCACGGTGATGGTTCTCAATACCAAAGGTGCTGTGGTGAAAAGAGTATTCGTGGATAGCGAGAGTCCAGTGGAGGTCATGTGCATTACCTACTTTGACTGCTTAGGGCTTGGAAGAAAATATTTACAAGGTTTACAGGCACCAGTTCCCAATTGGAATAATTCTCTGCTCGTAACTTTTTGTGAGGGGAAAAGGAATGCAACCATTAACAGAAACTATGCCTTTATCGATACCCTATCAGCTTCCAATATAATCCTAAGAAAACCATGAGTGGGCTATGCTAAATCCTTTTTATCACCGTATCGTCTATTGATGAAACTCCCCATTGAGAATGGTGTCACCACTGTGAGAGAAGATCAGGCAATGGCTCAACAGTGCAGGGTGTCAGCTTAGGAAAAGCTCAACATGATGAGAACTATCATCATCATCCATAAGGAGGTTGTCGAATTATTACCTACCAATATGGGGAAAATGTTGGTTTAATCATTGGGAACAATAGAAGTCGACAAACCCCTGTCGGTTAAGGTGAAATAACAATTACGTCCTTTGCTGGATAAATATTCTGACATCTTCTTATGGCATGTTTATGATCTAATAGGAGTTCCAACAAATTTGGCGATACACCACCTCAATAGTGATCCCATGATAAAACCCATTAAATAAAAAAAGAAGAATCTTCGCTCCTCGAGAGAGAAACAACTATCAAAGAAGAGATAGCCAAGCTACACAAAGCAAACATGATTGAAAAGGTGGTCTACCCCAAATGGTTGACCAACCCAATTATGGTTAAAAATCATAAGGGAGGATAGAGAACAAGTGTTTCCTGAAGAATAGTTATCCGCTACTGCCAAATGATCAGCTTGTTGAAGATATAACGTGATACTAGGCATTGGCCTTCTTTGATGCTCATAAGGGTTATCACCATATCATTATGGAAGAGAAGGACAAGGAATCGACCTTGTTCATCACGGATGTAGGAATATTTCACTAAAAAGGATTTTGTTTCATCTCAAGAATGCATAAGCTATATATTAAAGCTTGGTAGATAAAATATTCAAGGAGCAGGTCGCAAGAAACATGTAAATACACGTGGAAGACATGGTTTTCAAAATAAAAATATGCGAAGATTTCCTCGAAGACCTAAGAGAGACATATGAACGACTTCTTAGTGCTAATTTAAAGCTCAACCCATCGAAGTGTACTATTAGAGTGGGGCTTTAACATTCCTAGGCTTCATAGTATCCAATCGAGGGATAGAAGTAAATAAAAAAAGGTTGATGCCATCTTCAAGATGTCGTCCCCTAGATCAGCTAAAAACGTCCAGCATCTTACGGGTTCCTTAGCCACCTTAAGCCAATTCTTCTCAGAAAGGAAGAAAATCATATTTTCTTCTTCTAGATACTGAAGAAAGAATGGACAAAGGAGTGGGAGACTATTTTTGAGCAGCTGAAAGAAGATCATCACTCTTTTCCAATAGTGATGAAGCTTGAAAGGGGGAGATAATTTACTTGTACTTCTCAACATTGGCTATAGCCATTAACGCAGTGATAATCAAGGAAAAGGATCACCTTCAACATTCCATCTATGTTGTTATTAAAGTTTAGTAAGGCCTTGTAACAGGCTAGACATCATTGGAAAGATTGATTCTGGCATTGGTACACACAATACGACGTTTACGACCATATTTTCAAGGCCAAATAATAGTGTTACTCATAAACCATTCAATTCGATAGGTGCTCCTTAAACCTAAGGTATATAATGATCAAATAGGCAGCTGAGTTAGGCAAACATGATATCCAGTATAGCCCTAGAGCAGTTATTTAAAAAACTAGTTGAGGCTTATTTCATTGTTCAAACGATGGAGGATCTACTAGAAGAGAAACCCTTTGAAGACAATAGAAAATGGCAACTCCATGTGGATGGGTCATCTCACATAGGAGGAAGTGGAGAAGGAGTTCTCATGGCTAGCCCAGGCTAAAAATATTTTCCATATGCCTTACATTTTTATTTCCAAACCACCAATAATGAAGTAGAGCACGAGACTTAACTACAAGCCTGAGATTGGAGGCCCACATAGTCGTAGAACACCTGGAGATATTCAGTGACTCACAAATAGTGGTTCAAAATGTCAAGGGGGAGTGCGAGGCTTGATTACAGGCTTGATATTGACCAAAGATGTTTCCATACAATACCTGCATATATTCATTAACTCAAGGATATTGGTTCAACAAGTCAGGAGGGGTACGAAGCTAGGGAAAGGAATATTCTGGGATATTTGGAATCGTTTCTGATGATGGTGAAAAATTTCAAAAGTTATACCTTGAAACAAGTGTCAAGGGAATGGTATCAGAAAACAGAAGATTTAACCAAGTTGGCATTAGCAGGCCTTAGGCTAGAATCTCATAAGTAGCTGTTGATAGAAACATTGAAATTTTACAATTATGAAGAAAAACCTGTAATGACCATACAAAAAATAGAGAACTAGATAATTCAAATCATACGATATCTAAGGGATGGCGTATTACCCAAATATAGGACGGTGCCCAAAAAGATTAAAGTCAAAGCACTGAGATACACAATGCATAACAACAACTTGTACACAAAAGGTAATCTAATGCCTCTCCTGCGATGTGTGGCACCAGAAGAAGCAAAGTACCATATCCAAGAAGTATATCAAGAGGTTTATAGTGCACACCAGGAAGCTAGGTTGACCACTAAGACATTACTAGGGGTTGGGTACTACAGGTCATTGATATTCAAAAGACTCATTAGTATTAATACAAACATGCACCGGTGACCGCGTCCCCCCAAGAAGACATGATGACAATCCATGGATCTTGGACATTTGAGAAGTAGGGGATCGATTTTTTAGTACCATTCTCAGTAGCAGCTGGGGAAGTCAAATATATAATCTTGCCTATTGACTACTTCACCAAATGGGTGATTGTTGATGCATTGACCAACTTAAAAGGTATAAACTGCATCAACTTTTTTTTTTTGAATAATATACTTTGTAGATACGGGACCTAGAAATTTTATCATAGATAATGAGAGAAAATTTTCCCACAACCCTCTTTAAAAAGTGGTGTAGAGACTTCATCATTCAGCAAAATTTCACTTTTGTGTACCACCCTGAAGCCAATGGATATGTTGAGGTCACTAACCGGAAAATCATTAATGGAATAAGAGCTCATCTACTGGGGGCTGAAAGAAACTGAATATATGAGTTACCCAGTTTGTTATGGTCAAAACGAATAATGAAGGGAGTGGCCACTGTAGAAATACGTTTTGCCTAGTCTATGGAATTGAAGTAGTGTACCTGTTGAGGTAGGCCTACCTAGCCTTTACAAAAAGAAAAAGAACCAGGAGAATGTCAAAATGATCAATAAATCTGAAAAAACCTAGACCTGGTAGATGAGAAGAGAGAAAGGTGAAGTTTGTACTAGGCCAAGGTGCAGACAATATGAAAAATTATTATGATCAAAGGGTACAAAAAAAACTAATTTGTTCAGAGAGAGATGGTCATGAGAAGAAATGAGAAGAGCCAACAGGAGAAGGAAGGAAAATTGGTACCCATCTTGGAAAGTCCGTATAATGTTGTTGAGGTACACGCTGGAGAAAACTACATGCCTGAGGACATGATGGGAAATCGTTTTACATAAAAGACAGAACATCGCCAATTTGATAAAAATAATATTATTGAATAGTATTACAATGGATCCCCTAGTTGAGGTACCTTTACAATTTTTCCAGGGCATAGCTTTCCACCAACATAAAGCTATGAGTTGTGTGTACTCTTCTTTTTTGTCATTTGATGCCCTCGGAGTAGTTTACCCCAAAAGGAACAATAAGGGCCATAAATTCTCCAATAATAGTATGATCTAATTCAAGGTATGTTATATTTGAATCCTCGGTCAAAGAGGCATCTTTCTCTCGCATAAATTTCCTAACTGTTAAGGATCAGCTCTCACGTAAATTTCCTAGTTGTTAAGGATCGCCTTTCAGGTAAATTGCCCAACTTTTAAAGATCATCTCTCAAGTAAATTGCCCAGCTATTGAGGATTAGATCTCATGTAGATTACCTAGCTATTTAATATCTGCTGTCATGAAAATCTTTTAATTATTGAGGATCAACTCTCACGTAAATTGCCTAACTGCTGAGAGTCGGCTCTCTTTTAAATCTCCTAATTTTTCAGGATTGACTTTCACGTAGATTGCATAGCTATCAAGAACCGGTTCTCACAAAAATCACCTAATTGTTGAATATCAGCTCTTACGAAATAAGCCTAACTGATGAGGATTGGCCCCCACAAAGAGAAAAAGAACATAAATATCAAACGGAAAAAGGGATTCATCCATAAAGGATCCACAAGTTTACAAAATTTAAAAAGGTTAAACCCGAAACTATTTTAATACAAAGAATCAATCTTGAAATTACTCAAACATAAGACTAGGGGCCAAAAGGTGGGAAGAAGAAAAAAAATTGCACCTTGTCCACGAGGCAATTTTGATCCCACCTGGATGGAAACACTACAAGAAAAATGACCTATTACTTTGCCCTTTTTGCCTCGGTTTTGGGCTTAGGTCAAATAACCGATGTAAAAAGTTCTTTTCCCTCAGTTATTTTTATTTTTAAAGTGAATAATATTTTTTACTTCGGTTAAAAATAACTGAGGTAAATATTATATTTTTTTACCTCGGCTATAATACACTGAAGTAAAAGGTTTAAAATAATCTTACTGAATAGTGTGCAACGTCGCATATATTGTTTAAAAAGTCTTGCCGAAATCACATTATATGTCATTTTCACCGACATGTCATGCGATGGACAACCGACGTCGCAGTTATGCAATTGGTAGAACTTTTAGAGGTTAAAGTTGAAAAAGATTGACAATGAAAAAAGAGAAATTATTATTTAAAAATTTTAAAAGGTGAGTCTTGTTATATTACGATTGAAATGGTGGAATAAGCGGGAAAACCACAACAACCAACAAGTAAAGAATTTTACGGTGGTAGAAAGGAAGGAAAAAAGAAAGTCAGGGTCATACGATTTTCCCTGTTTTGGGGTCTCTCTCTCCTCCCAATATCCCATCATCACCATTAATTTAAAAGAATGTAAAAGGATAATTAGGTACTACAATAGCATCCAGTACCCTTTTAAAATCCTCTACATTCCACTCCAATTCAAT